>JAAIXJ010001769.1:1043905-1117199 GCA_013403705.1 Heliconius hermathena | reverse complement strand
GGTACCCATGTCATAACCACCTGGATACGTGGCAATCCAGTACTGTGCGGTTTCGTAGGAACTTCCTTCCACGCACCACGGAACGGTGGAATGGCCTACCCGCGGCAATGTTTCCAGGTCGATATGACATGGGTACCTTCAAAAAGCGTGTCTATCTCCACCTTAAAGGCCGGGAACGCACCTGTAGCTCCTCTGGTGTTGCACGGGGCCGTGGGCGGCGGTAATCACTTACCATCAGGTGACCCGAACGCTCGTTTGCCTTGTCCTTTTCCAAAAAAAAAAAAAAAAAAAAAAAAAAATTATGGAAATATCAATTCGAAGTCGAAGTCGAGTTAAAGAGAACCTAAAGGTAATTTGTCATTTCATTATTTATTTTAATATACAATACACGTTTACTCACGTCACTCTGCACTTTAAACAATATCATATAAATATGCTTTCCCATATTTTTATCACTCTTAACATATTACCTGTGATAGTAGTTCATTTAAATATATTCTAGTCTGTTATACCGACTGGTTGTGAGTTCGATCCCCACTCGAGGTGATGAAATATTTACTTAAAAGTTATATTTCCATTTCTACGCTCTGGTGTCGAGGCAAAGCGCGGCGTCGATTTCTGCCACTAAACACGCAATGCCTCCAAAATTCGGTATAAAATGGGGAACGGAATGTCTTAACACTAGGTTCCCTCTGCCTACCCTTCTGTGTGTTCTGTGTGATTTAATTTTTTAATTTGATTTCCACCACTAAGCAATGCAATGCTTTCAGAATTCGGCGGAAAGTGAGAAATGAGAGTGTCTTATTAGAAATGGAGTGTCCTATGCTTAAGTTCCCAGGTTCCCTCTGGCTACCCTACCACGTGCGGGATACAGCGTGAAACTAAAAAAAGATTTTTTATAAAATGCAATTTCTAGCGCCCAATATTAATAACCTATCTTCAACGTCAATCTTAGATTGTTTCATACATCTATCCTATCTAGAGATTGGATATAGTATATCTACATATATCTATCTATAGGTATCTATTATTTGTACTTAACAAGGCTAAATAGATAATAAATACTTAATAAGCTATATTTTTTCTGAATCGCGAGACCATCACACCATTGTATGCATGTTTGATTTACATGAGAATTTTATTTGCTATTGTATTGTTTTATTTTTTAATAATTTTTGTCTTTGTCGAGTTCTAAGAAGTTAATATATTATATATATTTTGTTAATATATTATATATTTATTTTTGTAACTTCACGTAGGCTGAAGGAACCTATTGAGGAACTTAGACACTTCGTTGTCCTCCCAATTTTCGAGACATTGCATGTTGAGTATCAGAAATCAAGTTCGCGCTTGGTCTTGTTCCTAGAGCGAGGAAATTAAAATAGTTCATTCCCCCGAGTGGGAATCAAATCTATGACTGTCTCATCTACAGTCAGACACTGTGCCGCTGTGCAACGACAGCCACTTTTTACTTCTGTAATCCTATTATTTATCTTTTCATTTCTATTACTTAAAACTATGCGTAAATTAAGATTCATAAGACTCAGTGCCTCTACATGTTTTCATAGGGAACTTTATTTCATTTCAGTTATTTTAATGCTATATTTAAATGCTATATTTGTGGTCAGTCGTGGCGCAGCGGCACAAGGTGTGACTGCAAAACCGACTGGTTGTGGGTTCGATCCCCACTCGAGGAGATGAAATATTTACTTAAATTTATATTTCCATTTCCTCGCTCTGGTGTCGAGGTTAAGCGCGGCGTTGAGTTCTGCCACTCAACACGCAATACCTCCAGAATTCGGCAGAAAGTGGGGAACGGAGTGTCTTAACACAAGGTTCCCTCTGCCTACCCTGCTGTGTGCGGGATACAGCGTGAAGCTGATTTAATGCTATATTTATGCTTTTATGTAATCTTAAATCGTCAATTACAAAATATGTTAATACAACTGTGTCATCATAGAAAAATGCAGATAACGTACCGTAGATACCTATATGGGAAAAGAGAAACTATTCGCCCCTATAAATAGCAAAGTAAAACAAACATATTATTAATCTTTATACATTTAATAATAATAGAATATAGTATTTAACCTCTTTGTATTGTAGCACAGATGGAAACAGCTGGGAATTAATTATATGATTGTATAATTGATGGTCGTAGGTTGATATCCATACGAATGTTCGAAGATATGTTTTAGCTTCACGGTATAAGTATATAACAGATTTGGCTTAATATTCTTTATTTAAATTTTTTTGCCCAATTTTCGAAACGTTGCTTGTTGTGTGGCAAAAGACGGAACTTAACGCCGCACTATCTTTTTATCAGAAAGCGAAAATTAAAATAATTAATTCTCTCGAGTGAGCATCAAACTCACAGCTGTCAGTCACAAATAGGAGATATAAACACGCTTGTGCCCCTGCGGTACGACTGGCCCTGGCTATAAAATAGTATTATATATTATACAGGGTGGAAGAGGCAGCGCTCCTTTTACGGAAACAGCATATAGGGTAAAATATTTCAAACCTATACCTAAAAAAATTAATCAAGATGTCTCAACAGTTTGGACGTAGGATTTTTTTTTATTTCGCGATTTTTATCCATACCTGTATTTCGTGTGACACGATTACGTATAGATCCCAATAACAGAAACACTACTACTACAAAAATACTACAAAAGGTTAAACAATTTTGAACTTTATCGCCAATACCTACGACTTGATTTCGGAATGAGGCGTGTGCGGCGGTGTCCCTTTGATAGGTTTATGTGTGCGTGCGTCGTCCTTACAAATGGCGTTTTGGTTTAAAACGACAATTTTATTATTTATTTTGTTTGAAAAAATAACTTTTTCATTTTTGCGAATTTATTTTTTTCCGATTTATGTTAGGCTTTTATAGAGTAGTTAAAACTGTGGTTTCATTTAAAGTGGTACTTACACTTCCATCCTGTATAAATATTGAATAAAAGCGGAATATTGAGGCCGGTCGTGGCGCAGACGCACAAAATGTGACTGTAAACGCGACTGGTTGTGGGTTCGCTCCCCACTTGAGGAAATGAAATATTTATTTAAATTTATATTTCCGTTTCTTCGATCTGGTGTCGAGGCAAAGCGCGGCGTTGAATTACGCTACTCAGCACGCAATGCCTTCGAAATTCGGCGAAAAGTGGGAAACGGAGTGTCTTAACCTTAGGTTCCCTCTGTCTACCCTGCTGTGTGCGGGATACAGCGTGAAGCTGAATAAAAGCAGTAAGATAACAGTTTTATTATTAATCTCGTTACCGATATTTACATTCTACGTATGATGACAACAAAAATAGCGAGTAAACAGCTGTTTAACTACTGCCACTTGGCAGGAGAAAGTTGAATGTGTTTCAAGACGATTTTGTACAGACAGTCAGTCTGCACTACATTGAAAATATGTTGATCTATAAATATTTTTCTGTTTTTTTTTTGTAGTTTCACACATCGAGCGTGTTTAGCGGGATAGAGAATGTAGTGTTGCGATGCAGTTTCCCACTTTCCGTCGGCTTAAGAGTTTATTTCTTAAGGTTCACGATCTATCCCTAATAAAGTAGGCATAGGGAACCTGTTTAGACAAATCGTTCCCTTCTGGCCGCCCAATTTTCAATATATTTATTTTTGATACAAACCAATTGTGCCACGTTGGCGTTATTGGCATTTTACATTCCTACAAAGAAATGTAGACCTTATTTCTTTAAAAATAAGGGCTATAATACCTATTTAAGATATAAATATCCGCTGTTTGACAACAAAATAGTTTATTATTAGAACGATCTCCGCGTAACATAAAAACAGCGCTCCGCGTAACATATATTTTATTTTGCTGTCTCGATAAACTTCTTTTTACGAACGAAAACAATTAAAATATAAGTAATACCTTTCACTTTTTATATTTTTAACGGTCGGTGGCGCTGCTGTGGGCGTGAATGGAAGATTTATAACTTTTAACTAAAGATATGTAGGTTTTACGCATCGAAAGCCTATGAGGAGGAAGACGAGGAGGAAGAAGAGTGGAGTTCGCTCCAAAATTGATGAATTTCATTTTTGCTTGTGAGAGATGATTTGGCTAAAAATAACACTGTTATCATGCCACAGCCATCGTATTCACCAGATTTGGCCACCTGCGACGTTCTCCTGTTCCCAAGTTTAAAGACGCATAAAATGACGATTGAGGAGATAAACATCGAACTGGTAACGAAACTTCAGGGCATATTATTATCAACAAGTTCATATCAGAACTGCTTTTAGGATCGGAAAAATTACTGGCACAAGTGTATTATATCTGAGGTCGCTACTTTGGAGGAAAAATAATAAAGGTTGATGAATAAATAATATTTTTTCAAGAAAAATAAAATATCACTTAAGTTTTAGAACACGTCTCGTATAGCAGGGCAGGCAGAACGAACCAAGTGTCGTAACACTCCGTTCTCTGATTCCTGTCCCCCCCAGTTGGAGAAAAAGTGTAAGTTCAACATTTGGGGCGGGAATTAATTCATAATTGCTTTTATTTATAGTTTCATGCTGTATTCCGTACATACCAATTTAAGCACAGGGAACCTGGGAACCTAGTGTAAAGGCACTCTGTTTACCATTAACCCTGCTATATGGTGAAGCGCAAATCGTTATCTGAAACAACTACGACAACATTCCAAAAGATAAATTGGCACTTTTCTATTCTATTAATTCTTTTATTTGTTTGTGACTTTAAAGTGCCAATTGAGCACAATTTGAAGACACTCTTGTTTTGGACTGTCATCTAATTCACAATGGCTCGCTAAAAAAAAATATTAGTTATATTATTTAGTTATTTTAGACTTGAAACGATAATACTAGGAATCGAAGTTATGTTACTAAATATTAAAACGTATGCATTTCCTTTCTTGTTATTGTTGGCTGGCTTAAGCGCTACTCGAATTTCGCTTAAAGAGTTTTACATTTATAATATACCTAAGTCAATACTCTAGTGCTCTGGTAACGGTGTTCAGTTTCGTCACTCAACGCGGAATGTCTAGAGGATTCAGCGGAAAGTGGACAACGGAAGTGTCTCAATGGGGACATAGTGTCTCGATATTTAGGTTCCCATGTTCTCTCTCCTTATCCTGCTATCTGCGGGATACCGCATGATGCTAAAAAAATTGTTACTATACTTGGGTACCTACGTATGCATATAAGTTATTTTGAGTCTTCTCTTGTTTGTATTAATTCAGGCTAATCTTAAGATAAGTAAAAGATTACGTATGAACTAGGAAGGTTACACTACATAATTTATTGATATTTTTCAAAAATAAGCTACCATACGGTAGCTTGTATTTGTAAATTCCATACAAAATAGTAATTTTTAAGACATTCCGTCGTGGCGGAGGGGCACTGGCGTGCGACTGTAAACATGACAGGTTTTGATTCCCACTAAAGGAAATTGAAATATTTAATATTTTCATTTCCTTGTTCTGGCAACGAGGAAAAGCGTGTCGTTAAGTTCTGTCCGAATTCTGCGGTAATTGGGAAAGGAAGTATCTTCATGAGAACGGAGTGTCTTAACACTTGATTCCAACGTCGCCTATGCCTACCCTGGTAACTACAGTTAGTAACTAGGCTAGGCATAGGGGACAGTCAGTGTTAGGTGTCTAACACGTAATTTTTACCGTCCTTGCGTTCGTACTCTCAACTCTCGAGAGACCCGAATGGCCCAATAAAAACAATGTTAGTGCATCATAATTTTCTTAATATACCTTCTCCATTAGCGGGCACTACATATATGTATGTAGACTAATAAACACATTACCCTCCTTTGCCTTGCGCAGATAGGTAAAATAGACTAAATGCTTACTGCCAAATTAATAATACAATGCTTTATATTCCAAGGTGGTTACCGAAATTACACAAATTTTTATCATACCAAATATATTAATCAATTGAATAATTATATTTCATTTATTTGGTAGTTTGCTTCGGAAATAATAATATAAAAGACAGACATACAGTCACAGTCATGTTATAATAAAGTGAAGGCTTTTTTTGCAAAAAATTACGGTTGTGGGTTCGATTCCCATTCGGGAAAATGATTTCCCCGAGCGGAAATTGATCTCACCACCGTCGCGTTTACGAGATATAAAAAAAGATAGAGAATTAGATTAGATTAGAAGAGATAAAAAAAGAGATATAAAAAAAGACTTTCTTTACCATAAAAGTCATATATACATGTAAGATTTGTTTCATTATACATTACGACAGTGTTACTTGACAACCAATTATCAGTTTTTCTGTTCGAAATGTTTAACAATTTTATTACTAAATTATACTTCACATATCAATCAGGTTTGCCAATACTAGAGTTGCTCGGTTAAGTTCGTTACGTTAGCGCGATAAAAAATATATTACCTTTTCAAAATCTCTTATAAAGTAGTATATCAGGTATGAGAGGTCGATTTTTTAAAATTATTTTATTTAATTTACCTCTGAAAATCAAATTATTTGGGAAAATCTTGCAACATTCAGATTAATAATTACATAATATGCAAATAATATGTTAATTTTCCCGCTCTCCATTCGTTCCGTACGTTCCGGTTGGATCTAAAAGATCTCGGAATTCTAGGTTCCATTTGCCTACCTTACTATACGAATAACAGAACGACACATGCTTTTACTGTTATTTTGATAATTTTTTTTTTGCATGAACCTAATACCCCCGCCATTATGATTAGAATAAGGACAAAAAAATAAACGTGATTTCTTACTTTTTTTAAATATATTGTGTTATAAGATCGTTTCATAAAATTAGCTTTAAATGGAAACATAAAAACTTTTTGAGTATAAGAATTCCCCAGAGTGGGTGTAGGTAAATGTACTTATAGGTTATAACTATTGTTTAAAGTTCTCAAGTGAATCATTTCTTATATACGATGTATAAGAAATAATTCACTTGATTCATTTCTTTTATGTTGTGGCCAGTCGTGACGCAGGGGCACAAAGTGTGACTGTAAAACCGACTGATTGTGGGTTTGATCCCCACTCGAGGAGATGAAAGAGTCTCTTTTAAACTTTATAAATAATATTATATATCAATTTTTTAATCTTTTATTATATAAGAGATAATATAGGTATAATATAGGCAAAATATGTAGACGTGAACTTGAAACTGCCAGTATTCTTACAATGTAATTTTTTTATCTGTGTTTTTTAGAATCGTATAACAAACATTGCATTGTTGTTAGTTGTTGCCGCTTACAATGCAGAAAAAAAATTTGAAACACCTTATTGTGTTCAATATTTTTTTTACTTTTCCTTCACTAAAACTAAATTTGTAAATTAAATTTAAATTTTGATGGTTCTTCAATAACCATACACACTACAAGCACCGCTAAGACTCTTATTCCTCATACCTTTCCGCTTAGGTATTACTCTTTACAAAGACTACATTTTAATAATAGTTGCATATAGAGCGTGGGGTCGTAGAGTTCGTCAACCATAATTAAATGTTTGCCCTAGATTTAGAAATTCTTTACATTGGCCTACCATTCTAGATTCAATAGAAAATTATAGTCATATGGCTTTTGTCGTTTACAAATTATAAAAATTCGGTGACAGGTCATTTGATTATGTGAACGCCATTTTGTAGCTAAAAAATATTAATGCTAGAATTACGTTATAGAGGAAAAAGAGAAAAGAAGAGATAAGAGTAAAAGATTTATTAGAGAAGAATTCGTTACCCAACCAACGGTCCAACACGCACGAACGCTACGACTAGAGAAGTGAGTAGTTGGCTTGTGGGTTTTGCAATAAGCGGATTTAATATTAAAAAAAAAAACTGAATAGTATATTAGGAAAAAAGTATATTTTTTTAGCTTCACGCTGTACCACGCATGTAGCAGATATTAAGACACTCCGTTGTCCACTTTCCGCCTATTTCTGGAGGAATTGCATGTCGATTGGCGTAACACAACGCCACGCTTTACCTCGTACCAGAGCGAAGAAATTACAATATTAAAAATTTCATTTTCTCGAAGGGGAATCAAATCCACAATTTACAGTCAAACTGGCCTCTGACTATAAAAAATATGTTTCTTTTTAACAGTAAATATGAATTAATATAAATAAGGTAATCTACCGACGTCATTTAAAAAAAAGAAAAAAAAATAACATTAATGTTGTGACGTGATGTAACAAGACAGTGTTAATATTTTAAACATATTATATCTATATACAAATATTTTCAGTTTTCATAATTTTTTTAAACATTTTTAAATGGCTTAATCACGTTTTTTCCATGTTCATTTTAATAAGCGTGTCGCAAACAGAAATTAAGTAAATGTTTCATTGTATTACAAAACTAATAATACATAACTACCTAACCAGTCTTATTATAATTGATGATACCCACGTTAAGTTGACATTGTTTATTTTTCTTATAATTATCACGTAACACATTTATATTATTAAATATATAGTTTAAAAAAATATAATAAAATTTATTACTAAATAAAACTTTGGCATAATGAAGATAGATTTGCGCTTACAAAATACGTTTTTTTTTATAAAAAAAAAAGAAGCCAACTCACCAAACTGTAGTGAATGGAGAAAAACCACCAAAAAAACAACAAATCCCGTCAACATGTTTCTAAAACCAAATAACACACTCTCGTAGAAACAATAATAATAATATAATATGTAAATTTAGAACGGTTTGCATTGTGCAGACGATTTTGTATGAATGTTAACAATAAAAAACAAAAAGTAAACCATAGCACTTCACACACTAAAACTGTTATAAAAAAATTTCACACAGAAATAATAAAAAAAAACAAATGTTCAAATATAGTTTTTTTTTTTATAAAAACGTTTCGTATGGTATCATTTTGTACACGTCCGTACGCCTCGACGCGGCTGAGAGGACGGAGTGTGGACTGCGGTACGCTTCGGCGGATGTAGGAAAGCGCTTTGTTGGCAAGTCTTGAATGTAATGTTGATATTACCAGTGGATTCTTAGTTTATATTTCTATTGCGATATTATGTTGGGTTTACTAATTAATAATATTCTCATTTAGGGTATTTACCATATCCCGTATGTAGCAGCCAGGAGGATAGGCAGAGTCTACTGTTAAGAAACTCCGCTGAGTTCTGGAGGTATTGCGAGGTATTGTTGAGTGGCAGGACTCAACGCCGCGTTTTGCCTCGGAACAGAGCGAAGAAATGGAAAAAAAAATATTTCGTTTCTTTGAATAGAAATCGAACCCACAACCTGTCGCGTTTACAGTCACACTTGTGCCCCGGCGCCAATTGGCTTCAATTTAATTTACTTATATATTTGAATTATGTGGATCATATAGAAAACAAGAATTATAGTTTGTTTTTGTTTAATATAAAGTATTAGTTGAATAGTGGTTTTATTTAATCGCCTTAATTTTCGTTTAGACTAATATTTTTTATAAACCTACGCAATCTTATAAAAAAATTAGTAATTTGCATATGTTCTATATGTGCATAGTCTGAATACGTTCCACGTTTTTGCTCCTATCGGAAAAATATTATACTATTCGCACGTATATACGTATTTATATGTGTTTAAGGAAAAACACGAAAAAAAATTAAGGTATTATAGGTAAAAATAAATAAATAAATTAGATGCGATAGTGATTTTTAATTAAAAGATTAAGATCAAGTGCTATTAAGCAATAAGGCCGTCTTTTTTTACATTTATATATTTTTATTTCATGTACAAAAAGTAGTTATTATTATTATTATTATTAAGTGACTTATTATAAAATTTTCAATAAAAGTTTTTTTTTTTTCAAATTTATATAAATGCTGTTTTATTATATTATCACATAAATTTTCTAACCCAAAGGCTGGTAGAAATCGCTGATTAAGACCGCCATTTGTGAGTTAATTCCTTTTTTTTCTCTTTTGTATTTCTTAATGAGGATATTGAATTGTGGACATTAAAGTGTGAATACATAAATAAACTTCATTGAATTGAGGTCAGTCGTGGCGCAGGGATACAAACGAGACAGATTGTGAGTGTCCCACTCGAATAAACGAATGGCTTTACTTAAAAAGCTTACGCTGTATCTCTACACAGCAGGGTAGGAAGAGGGAACCTAGTGTTAAGACACTCCTACCTAGTGTGGGGGATCGGACCTACAACCAGTGTGTCTTACAGCCACTCTTCGTGCCGCTGCGCCACGACTGGCCTCTGTATTGAAATGAAATATGTTTGTAATATTTTCATTTCCTCGCTCTGGTATCGGTACCAGCAAAGCGCGGCGTTGAGTTTCGCCTCTTAACACTCAATGGTTGCAGAATTCGGCGGAGATTGGGGAACGTAAGTGTTTAAATGGGAACAGAGTATCTTAAAACTAGATTCCCATGTTCCTTTTGTAGAGCCTGTTATGAGCGAAATACAGATTGAAGCTAAAAAACGGTTCATTGAAGGATCTATCTATCGCTATGTTCACTATTTTATAAGGACTACAAAATAAAATTTGTACATATATTACTACTTCTCTTAATTACAACTAGTAGTCCTTACTTTTTTTAGACGGCCATCATGTCATATATGCACATGTATGCAATGTCAAACTTTATAAATTGAGCTGATAATTACAAATGAAGTTAATGTAATCAATACGTATACTTTCAAATAAACTACAATAAACAAGTTACTAATATCGAAAAAAAATAACAAAAAAAATGGCTCTTTACGTGTTTTGATTTCAATAAGCGATTATAAATATAATTAAATAAACTGTAAGGTCAAGTACTTACGTAATAACTAACAAAGCAATTACAGGGATGCCTTACACTGCATCGACAGGCTGAGTAAAAAATAAGCGTACAATCAACGAATTATACAGCTTCATGCTGTATCCCGCAAATAGCAAAGTAGGAACAGAGGGAATCTAATATTTCTCCATTTTCCACTGAATTATACTATTCGCTATATAAATTAAACCGCTCAATCTAAAGTCTGTAATAACTAGCATAAAAAGACTTTTATTAGTTTTTCTAGCTTATTATTGATATAATATTATACAAAACAGAAATTACATTGTCCAGTTAATTATTGTACATTGACTATTATTTTATGTACATTGATAAGTTCTAGAAAAGAAAATTAATCAATATACTTAATACGTTTAAACTGAATCATACAATTTGTTTTTATTAGAATGGTTTCATTTCTTACTTTAGTCAGTTGTGTTTCTTGTATTTCTTTAAATAACAAAGACAGAAAGTCAAAATTATTTGAGTAAATCACTTTTTTCATAAAAATATAACTTACTTTTCCTGATATAAAGCGCTATTTTTTATTTATATTACGGCTACACTTATATCATACGTGATCGACGAACAGAACGCATACCGATAGTATAATGTCAGTTTGACTTTGACATTTGACAGTAAAATGTTTACAATTTAGTATTTACTTTGTCCAAATTTTATAAACTATGCTTCGTGGCAACAAACATTAAAATGTTTATATAAAAAACACCATATGCTAACTCAAATTTGCACCGAGCGTTTTAACTAGCTCATCATTATAACATCATGAGTTACTTTAAAGTTGTCGCTAAAGTTTTTGCAGGATGTTGCATTAGTTCTTTACTAATGGAAATTATGATGGCAAGATTACCAGAGAGCGCCAATTTTATAACATTCCTTCAATTTTTATTTGTATCTTTACAAAGTCTTTTATTTTTGAAATCACAAGCGGTAAGTGACAAGAAAGCTAGATGAGCTTCACATTATTTCGTTTAGTTTTAGATAGTTTTTATTTATTATAACAATTTGTTGCAGTTTCATCCAAAAATTCCATTAAGGCAATATTTTCTGTTAATTTTTTTATTTTTTATCACAAGTGTTGCTAATAATTTTGTATATGCTTTGCATGTGCCACCCACACTTCACATGATAATAAGGTAAGAATCATAAGTAAGTGTACCTCAGCTTGCTTAGTATTTATCCTATTTAAATTCCATTTGACTATAAGATATGTTTTACTTCTCTAATGGTAGAAAATGCTTAGCATTGATTTCCACTACTCAACAAATGATGTCTCAAAAGTAGGATGGAAAGTGAGCAACAAAATATCTTAACACTAGGATTTCCTGATTGCTATGTAACAAAATGTGATGATGCATATTAAAATATATTTTTTTGATTAAATAAAAAATACTAAAAAAATCTATTTCTTTTCTAGATCTGCCTCCTCACCCGCCAGCATGCTAGTCTCATGGTATGCAAAGAATCGCAGGCCAAGAACAAATGCCATGATCGGATCAGTAATAATAAGTATTGGAGTAGCATTAGCCATGTATGGTGGTTCCACTATAGTTGAGAATACACATGGAAAGTTTACACATTGGTGTTTAGGAGTAATTATACTGTTAACTATGTTGTTTATTGGAGCCTTTGTGGGTTTACAGCAAGAGATACTTTTTACTAAATATGGGAAACATCCTGAGGAGGTAATATATATTTTTTTTCAATTAAAATAGCTTCTACTTTCACCACATGGCAGGCTAGAAAAAGTAGTGATAAGAAACTTATTTCTCCACTATCTGCTGATTTTTCAAGTCTCACGTTTTGAATGGTGGAACTAAATATCTAGTTTCATCTACCAAAGTTGAAATCTTTGTTCCAAGTGAATGTTCTAAAACTGTTACATATTCAATCAATCAGTCTCACAACAGCCTTTAAATTCATTTAAGATCTATTATATAGACACTGCTCGGCATAGCAAAACAGAATTATGCTTCATTTAATCAGAGTAGAAAACCACCAGGATATAAGAAATTCCCCTGAACAAAGTTTAAACCATCATGGCCTAAACAGTCGAGAACACTATATTATCATTAAATGAATTTAAATGTGCATATTTTATTTGCCTTATTGCAACTTTTTTTACCTTATCTATTAATTAGTATGCCAATGAGAATTGAGAACTAATTATTTCATTAAATAATAAAAAAAACCTTTGTTTAAATACATAGGACTTTAATTGATACATATTTAATGAGAACTGCAGACAAGTTTCCCAAATAGTGATTAATGTTATAAATATAACATTAACCACTAATTGGGACTAATTGTGGTGACAATTAGTTTTCACTTCCTTTCCCTGGTAACAAGAGCATTGTTGTTACTAGGTTCCCACTCTGTCTGAAGAATATAGTGAATCTAACAAAAATAAATTATATTTTTTACTTCCAGATGCTCTTCTATGTACATGCACTGCCACTACCACTGTTTCTGGGGATATATTCACAACTGAACAAAATAGTCTTTAGTCTTACATCTACCTGCTGGTTGATAATTATTTTTAATATTTTATCACAGTTTCTGTGTACACATTCCGTCCATGAATTAGCAACTAAGGAAACTTCTACAACTGTCACTTTTATACTAACTATAAGAAAATTTGTGTCACTTCTCATATCTTCCATTATATTTAAGAATAATTTGACTTTATTACATGTTGTTGGTACTGTTTTTGTTGTAGTGGGCACTTATTTTTATTTTGACTTCTTTACTTCCAGACAACAAAGCCCTGTAAGTCCTACAGACACTAGATACAAGCTAGATAAAAAACGTAAATAGGTATATTTTTTCCAAATTAACAGAATCTCAGAAGTTATGAACTTATACATCAAATCAAATTTAAGAATATTATATGCAATTTTATTAATTAACATTGAAACTAGCAATTTGAGATATATATTATAATCAATTTTCTCAAGAAATTGTATATTGACAAATTAGACTACTAGAAATCTCAACAAGAAAAAAACTTCTCTCTTTAGATATTTTTTTTTGTAACAAATTGGATTTATAAATTTATTACTAACATGACTAGAAATAGCCTAAATGAAACAATATTAATAAAAAATTAATAATACAATTAATTTATTAAGATAATATATATATAATAAATTTTATATCAGTATACTGTTAGAAAACTTTATGAATTTAATGTTGTCAATCTAAAATATTATATTATAATATTATAAAATAAAATAAAACAAAATTAGAAAATCGCAAATTTATTGACTTAATTCTTAAATAACCTAATTAATAAGTGCTTACAGATATTACAAAGTAATTGATTTATACAAAAAATGACATGAAAAATGTAGCTGCTAAGACATGGAGATGAAAGAGTATCACTAACTATGTCAAACACTCACACTTGTATCACTATATTATATTACAGTACATTCATAAAGTTCAGAAATCACCATTGTTCATCACTTCAATAGTTTAATATCTGAAAAATAATGAGAAATTACATATATTTTCAATGTTCGGCATGATTAATAATAAAAAGAAGTAATTGTTTATATTTGATTTATTTTATAAGATTTTTTACATATTTACTATAACTAACAAAATGGTATATACTGTGCTATTTAATATTTTGTTACAACAATTTAGACTTGAACCTGTGCTTCTTGGAAACCATTCAAGCACTTTAACCATTTACATTTTTAATTAAACAAGTTATATTAATAATTTAATGAATAGCATTCTCTACCAAATTATTATTCTTAGGAATAGTTTATATAAATTTGTAAAAATATAGAGATACTAACAACAAAGATATATAGGACAAATAAGTTATAATAAATGAATAGCAATTCTGATATACTTTACTTATTTAGAAATACTTATTTCCTAAGTGTGGAATAAAACTTAACTTAACTTAACTTAGCTTCACGCTTTATCCCTTGCGGGGTAGTCAGAGAGAACGGAGCGCCAAACGCTACGGTCTCTACATACCTCTTTCGCCTCGTCCACTGTCATCAACCTCTTCATACATGCCCTTCGGGGGGTCCTCATGCTTTTTACGTGACCTTCCTCCAGTATCTTTGATACTGTGTTTTCGAAGGTCAACCGAGGTCTCCCCCTACCTTTCTTACCGCACACTTTTCCATCATAAATCTAATATCTTACTATTTACACTGATCTTACATTCCGTCCTTTCTTCATCTCTTTCAAAAATCAGAACCTTTAAGTGTGGAATAACACTTTAAAAATGTTAAAAATACATGTTTCTTTTTGTTTAATATGGCTCAATGAGTTATTGCAATTGAATAGTTTCTGAGATGCAAGTTCAAGTCATATTATGTATAAATTTTATACTTTTCTAAAATTATAAATATTTTTCTAAATTAAAAACTCAAAATCCTTGCTCTATAATAACAAAATTTTATATTTCTTTAATTTACTTCTTAATATTATCAATCATGCAATATTATTAATTTATAATAGGTCATATAGTGCATTGTAAATATTAATAAAAAAAAACTTTTATCATTCAAATAACACATAAGACAATCTTTTTATTTGGTACTTTACTCTACCACAATTATCATTTTGAAAATACAACATAGTGATTTGCCACTAAGTTGTATCTAATCTAAAACTGAGATACAAAAAAATGTACATGCCAAAAAAACACAAAATATTTCACTACAAATCTGAGAAATCTATCAACCATACCCGATGCAGTTGCGTTACAGGCTGTCGGGCCGAGTGTAGTGTCGATGACTCACCTATTCCTGCTGTCGGACCTGCTCTGCCTGTCTCGCGAGCGGGACCGTGATGGTGATCGGTAGGCTTTCTCTATATACCTGGCCTTGCTATCGGATCGGCTGCGACGGTCGCGGGACCGGGAGCGACGCACTGACGGCGAGCGACGACGCACCGAGGGCGACCGCCGGGGGGACCCCGAGCGCCCGCGCGAGTACGAACGCCTGCGAGGGCTACGGCTACGCGACCTGGGAACGTTGAACACATTACTATCTTAATGTTATGGAGAATCAGGTTCACTTTGGGTTATAATGGTCGTGTTTGTTTGTCCGTATGTATGCAAATCGAGACAATATTATGATTCGTGCCTTATTTGTTTTATTATCCAGTTATTTTATCCATATATCATACCAAAACAAAGTATGCGACTCGACTTTCAATGCAGTCCAGTTGGCCCGCCGCCGTGTATCTAGTACTATAGTAGGCTTAGGTAAGGCAGTGCTAATATAGGATTAAAAATACCGAAACATGGTGAGCCGTCGTTCGTAGCCGAGGACTGCTGAGGCTGTGACAGCTGAGATGACTGATGTCTAACCGGAAGTTTCGCGAAAGTGCGGACGGTTGGTAGCGGTAGCGGTTGCGGTAATGCGGTTCATAAGTAACCAGGTGTGGGGAAGTTAGGTGATGGCCATTAAGAGGATAGAGGCGGAGGCTTCAGCGCGTAGTGTGGAGAGCCGATCGCAGAGCGGCGTAGATGTAGTAAGACATGTGGTGAGGTCGTTGGTGTGTTGGTGGTTGGTTGATAAAATGGACCTGCAAACGTTCCAACACCCACCACATTTAAAATTCCGTTTTTATTATATATATCTACATTATGTCATTAATGTTGTTCAGCACAACTTCTAGTTACATATGCATTACAAAGTTACTTAAATTTAAAAGGGAATATGAGTTAAAATTGTATAATTGCTTATATATTATTGATTAAATTTGTTATCTATCAAATTTTATTAATATATAAGAAAAAAAATAAGAAATTTCTATTTGAATCAAAGAATTATTTATATTATGTTGCCTAATATAAAGCCTAACCTTATATGTATAACTACATGACATCAGTGAGATTATTTTCCTAACAATGTGTTATTTTCTAAATATGTAATAAAAAGAAAAGTGAATAATGCATATTGAATTTTCACCCAGCATACCTGCGATCTCTTCTCGTTCTGCCATTTGACATTTCCACACGAATTCTTGTCCCACAACATCGTCTATAAAAAAAATTATTGAATATTATATATCTATACACTGATGTTATTACAATACGAAATGGTTTTGAAAAATAACCATCAAGTTCTGATTTTAAAAATAATAGTGTAGATAAACCAAATATGTTCCCCATTCCAAGACAAGTGGAAAATCATCATGATAGATCACATTACAGTCTTGGTATGGAGGTACTATACTGTAGCACACTTATGACTCAAGCATTTCGCATTAAAGACGAAATGGATCTAAGGAGCGTGCAAATATGTTTGTTTGTTCTGAAGCTATAAAATCAATATCTTATCACCATTATCAGAATTCAAAAATAACGCCAACGAGGCGAGTGAGATGTAAAACGAAACCAAAATGGCGATAGTCAAACATGGCGCCACTCCTATCGAACCGGAATTAATCAATATCTAATTAAAATGTTACAACGCCTTTACAACTTTAAAAATAAATATCACGGTATACTCACGTGCCGTCTAAGCCCCGTACAGAATCTTCTGCGTCGCGTGGATCTTCAAATTCCACAAATGCGAACCCCGGTGGATTTCTTGCAACCCACACATTTCTTATACTACCGTATTTCGAAAATACTTTCTCTATTTCATATTTAGATGCATTTGTACCGAGATTGCCGACATAAACCTTGCAAGAGAGATCCCATTCGCGATAGCGAGACATCTGCAAAACAAGATTAAATACGTGTTATCTGTTCGACGCCATATTGATTTGAATACGGATTACACCATTATAATTGAGTTAATTCTTTTTTAATTACATTACACACCTTGTACACCAAGTTTTAAGTTATCACTTAATACAGTAAAAATTAAATAACCCACTTAAAATTTAAAATAAGAAACGCCCTTCACGTTGCAATACGTCTAGAAAGATCAAGCGAGCGAACGCAAGTGAACTATGTGAATGTGAAGATTAGAGATTAAAAAATTTAAGAGTGAATGGATGTAGTGTCTATGAAAGAATTCACGTTACTTTTATTTGGAATCACCACACACTCGTCTTTAAATAACTAATGCAAATGCTAAAGTAAGAATAATTTTAATTAAATTGAATGTTATTACCTTATATTATATAGATATAAATAGTATTATTTAACTTGACTAAATTTTTTGTACATTTTAACATATATTTTGCCACATAACATAGTATAACAAATAGTTTGTTCTTTGTCTATGGCATTTCGACCGTGCCAGACAGCACTAGTCACTACGCCAATGTCACGTTGAATGGAAAACATTCTTCTATTTTTTAAGATTTCTGATGCGATATTGTTATTAAAACGTCGATAAAACTCTTCAATAATTAAGTACATAATTCCATAATTAAGTAAAAATATAGACACAAGTCGGTAATTAAGTAAAAATAGCATTATTTTGATTTGGAGGGTACAAGAAGAGTTAACTTGAACTGTCTTTTTATCGTACAACCTCCTTCGTGTTTTCTTGACACAACGTGACATTGGCGAAGTGATATGTGCTCTACTGGCACGCTCGGAACGCCATAATCAAAGAACCATACCATACCAACTAACTTAGTACTACTTAGTGTAAAACATATTGTACTGATGTAGATGTGACAGATTGTGGGTTCGATTCTCTCTCGAGGAAATTAAATATTTCATTATTTACTTCACTCTGGTATCGTGGCAAAGCGCGGCGTTAAGTTCCGCTACTCAACAAGCAATGCCTCCAGAATTGGCAGCGGTAATTTGGCGAGACACTCTGTATTAACACTAAGCTTCTTCAGGCTATTTTGCTACATGCGAGATACAGTGTGAAGCTGAAAAAAGAAAAGTGAAAGTATAATAATTTAACTTTTAATAATATTATATATAAAATTGCAACTTTTAATAATATTATTCTTATATTTAATTAGTGTCTATGGTCTAATCTTATTGTGCCATACTCTTTTTATAGACGAGAGTGTGAAACTACAGAAAATAAATAGTTTGTAATTTGTATTGCTCGTGTTTCGCCTTGATTTTTCTTGTTTGTCATTTTACAAAACAGCTGATTGGTGGTTGTGTCGCCTGGACATGGCGTATGTTTCTCGAAAATATTGTGAATAAAAGTGATTTAAAACAAAAATGGATGTGGTAGGACTGTTAAATAACATTCACGATAAATCGGACATGTTCGCCGTTAAAACATGGACTTCCGAATGGACGTATAGTTTCCAAGATAATCAAGTAAGTTATTGATTTTTACTGTCTATTGTTTAGTTACATTTGCGCATATGATTTTTAAATCAAAAATATGTTATGTTAGTCTATTTTACTCATTAATATTTGTGTCGGTTAATCTTATTTATCAGTTAGATAAGATGTTGGCAAAGAAATCAATATCCTTGAAATCAACCAGGAAGTTTTCTTAGTATGTACCTTAGGATTCAATGTAGTGTTTATTCATGCGGAATGTTTTTAAATTCATAAGTACTAATATATATATATATATATATATATATATATATATATATATATATATNATATATATATATATATATATATATATATATATATATATATATATATATTTACAACCTTATCTTATTTTTTATAAAAATATAAAAATATGACTTGTGTGTTATCAATAAATATAAACATAAAATTTAACAATTAATAAATTTTATTGCAATTTAAATATTAACAATTTTCTTTATGTAAAAGAAAAAATCAGATTTTAAAATTAAAATTAAATTTCTGTTAAATATTTTGAATATTACAATATTGATCAAGATTTTTTTTATTATAAATTACATGTAAGTAAAAAGTAGTCATTATTTCTTATTTATACATCTTTGTAAGTAAACAGAAAAGTTTTGTAAGTAAAGAGGCCAGTCATGGCGCTGCGGCACGAAGTGTGACTGACTGTAAAACCAACTGGTTGTGGGTTCGATCTCCACTCGAGGAGATGAAATATTTACTTAAATTTATATTTCTATTTCTTCGCTCTGGTGTCGAGGTTAAGCGCGGCGTTGAATTCTGCCACTCAACACGCAATGCCTCCAGAATTCGGCAGAAAGTGGGGAACGGAGTGTCTTAACACTAGGTTCCCTCTGTCTACCCTGCTGTGTGCGGGATACAGCGTGAAGCTGTTAAGTTTTTAAACATCATACCTATTTAAAATATTATAATACTTAGGAATTCACTTTTATAATTTATTACAAAAAGAAGTAACAAAATAAAAAAAAATGTTTTTTATACACTCTTTGTTCAAACTTTATTGTTTTTTGTTGATTATGTTAACTAGTGTTAGAGGGTGTGATTGTTCCATAAATAGTGGCAAAATATACTTAAATTATAAATAAAAATAATGTGAAAAATCTATAGACCTAAAAATGATAAAATGTATGTTATCGTGGAGGATGATAATTGTGGGTGTAGTCCCCATTCAGAGGAACAAATTAGTTTTTGTTTCTCCATTCTGGTACAACATAGTGTGGGGTTGAATTTCACAATTCCATTCTTTAATTTCCAAATTCTTTAAGTTCCAAAATAAGTCAGAAAGTAAAGAATGGAGTGCCTTAATATCAGGTGATCTGTGCTGAGTAGGCAGAATAAACGGTTTAACTGAAAAAGAAACATAGGTTTACAAACCCAGTTATTGCAAATATGAGTTCTCAAAAAGTGTTTAATCATTCTTTATGATTCTTAATAAATTGTACACATGATCCTACTTTTCTTGTTATTTTTGTAATTTAAATGTGTTTATTTAATTACTTACTTAGAAATATTACAAAACTTTAAATATTTTATTGATATTAATATTTATTATAAAATAAACTTAATAAATAACTTTACTATAATGTAAACTTAGTACTTTATTACTTAGTTGCTTTTATTTTTTATGAACCATAACCAGTACCATTTATCTATAATTAATTATTAAGAATAAATTAAAATAGAAGTGTTAAAAAAATTAAATAGTCTAACCTTTCATATAAATTGTAGCATTTTAGCATTTATTTGATATTTTCGCAATTTTCGAGTAAACAATGTTTCTTTCGAAAGCGATCAGCTAATATCGTAGTTTGTTACCATTTTGTCATTCTATTATATACTTTATTGAGAGCTTAATAAGGTTTATTTACGTACAAATAGATAATAATCATTCTCGTCTCACAAGGACAGGCGGTAGAATTCGCGATTCATAGTTTTCCGCTCATTTCAAAAACGGATGGACGTATTTTTGTTAATATAACATAATATAAAATATTATTACTATATTAATATTAAATATTATAATGTTTCTCGTGCTATGTTTATCTGTAATATACAAGGATTTTTACAGTATGCGTATGTCAGATCGGATTAGAACTGTGTTTGTTATCTATGTGAGTTGAATTTTCTTTTTCTTTTTTTTTTATATCCACGACGACGATGTTAACGTAAAAATACTCTAAATTAAAAAAAAAGTTGAAAGATTTTTTTCTTTACTTATTTTTATACTAGCGGCTCGCCCATGGCTTCGCCCGCTTAAAATACATGATTATTGATTTAATAAGCAGAATTGATTGACAACTATAATGACTTCTAGATAATAATATTCTAAGTAATATTATAATATGATTTTTTACGACATTATCGTAATTTCTATAAGATTTTTTGATTGTTTCGAACTAAAAAATACTACCAATGTTGATATTTGATATTCATAAAATATACATAAAGCTAATTATTTATTATATGTATATATTTTTGTAACATTACGTTTTTTTACCTATGTAAGTTTTTTAAAACTGTTAAATGTGCTGATGTCAGGTAATAATTTAATGTACTGCTTCAGAAACAGCCTTAAATGTTAAATTATTGATTTGGGTAAGGATTCATAATATTCTTTGTAAAATAACTGTAATGGTTGCATATTAACTCCTGTACAGTTTTTAAATTAGTTACATATATTATTAGCTAAATGTACAATTGGTAAATATGTAGTTATTACAGTGTACACGTAGAAAGGATGTTTTTAGGCATTTTAATATACATTTATTTCAAACGAACGAACGAACCAAAAAATTTATGTATTTACTTGATATTTCTTTGAAGATGAAATCGTTCATTATCTCTGTGTTGACTTAATTACGATTTAAACTTAACTGTTATGATTTATGAAGGTAATCCCCACTAACAATTCAATTTTGCTTACTTTATTGTATAAAATATTGTATAATAGTGCTTCAAAAATATATATTTTTATCAACAATCATATAACCAAGATGTTTCGAATGTCAGTCATTCTTTAGCCAGGAATCTTACCAGCGCGATTGCTATATAACATTCGCAGGCAAACTAATGCCTTGAGTTCAATCAAATGACGATAACTTTTTTTATTGAACCGGTTTTGATGAAACAAACTTTAATTGTTAAGTTGAGTTAAAACAAAGCTATTGGTGTAACTTTTAAGTAAATCAGTTCAGTACTTTCAGAGAAAAATGTGACAATACATATCGACAGACAGACAGACAAGAAATAATATAAACAAATATTTTTGCTTTCTATTATTCTTTTTAAGTGTCCCTCTATCCATTTCAGTCAAAATTACTAAATGTACGGACAAAATATTTTTACTGTCTTATTATATATAGAGATTAATGATAATGGGTGCCGTGGGAATAAATAAAAAAAATATGTTGACAATAAATCGTTATATTTTCGACTATAGGTACCATAATATTTTTACTATTATAATATACTCTAATATTATTATATCTTTATAGTAAATGCGTTAATCCTAGACGCAATTGAATGATGATGGATTGATACAAAATACTAGGAAGGAGATATTTCATCACGATTATCTCACTTGTTATTCAGTTGATACATTTGAAGCCATCTATTCTCATAGTAAACAACGTTTATTAGTTATTATTATTGTATTAATTGTTTACAGTACTAAGACATATTATGCATCAAAAGGTGAATTACTTTAATAGTAATAAAAAAATTAGGCCATAGAAACATATTTTCATTGTTTATAGTTTGAATATATTAATATTTTGCACGAGTTTAAGGACAAGGCCCTTTTTTTTAAAACCTACGCCCATGCTGGGTATATGTATAATAATTAATATACAGAATTCGATACAAAATTTAAAATTTGAGGCCAATTGTGGCGCACGGGCACAAGTGTGTGACTGTGAACGCGGTTGCTTGTGGGTTCGATTCCCACTAAAGGAAATGAAATATTATCAAAAAAAAATCAAATCAGCTTCACGCTGTATCCCGCACACTGCAGGGTAGGCAGAGGAGTGTTAAGACACTCCGTTCCCCACTTTCTGCCGAAATCCATAGGGATTGCGTGTTGAGTGGCAGAACTCAACGCCGCGCTTGTCCTCGACACCAAAGCAAAGAAATGGAAATATAAATTTAAGTAAATGTGAAATATTATAATATAATATAATAAAATATTGTTATATAATATATTTTGTCATAAAAAATATACTGAATTCTTTATATAATTCCTCATACCGTCAGAAGGCTCGTTGAATAATATATCTCTTAAAGGTCACAGAGATGACACGTTTTGATATATAACCATATAAAAAAAAACGTTCTTTAATAATTTAATTGGTGGCTACCATTACAAATATCATGCTTATCGATATAATATTATGTAAATTGATAAATAAGTTTCATAAAACTGTACGGTTATCTCGTTTTTAATGTAATTTACATTACGATAGCTCATTGAGTTAATTACGATGTTTTAGTGATATTTTGTGTAGTAAAAATGCGTTATGCTGGGTTTTTTTTAGCCTCGTTCTTCACGCTTTATCCCGTATATAGCGTAGTAGGCAAAGAAACTATTGTAAAATATTGTAAGAGATTTCATTCACAACTTAGCTTACAGCTGTAGGAGATAAAAACAATTAATTTACCCGCATGGAGTCGAACCCACAACCATCGCGTTCGTAGTCAAAATTAAATCAAATAAATCAGCTTCACGCTGAATCCCGCACACAGCAGGGTAGACAGAGAAAACCTAGTGTTAAGACACTCCGTTCCCCACTTTCTGCCGAATTCTGGAGGCATTGCGTGTTGAGTGGCAGAACTCAACGCCGCGCTTAACCTCGACACCAGAGCGAAGAAATGGAAATATAAATTTAAGTAAATATTTCGTCTCCTCGAGTGGGGATCGAACCCACAACCAGTCGGTTTTACAGTCACACTTCGTGCCGCTGCGCCACGACTGGTCTCGACACTGTGTATATTTGTAAATGATAACATAACGACTGTAAATAATTTGCCTTAAATGATAATCGAATCTAGTCTTTCCGGATACTACAAAGAATTAAATACCTAAAAAATATTTGAATCAGGGAATGTAGGTCATTATAGCATGTTTTACATTAATACGCTTAAAAATGTAATAAATCTTATCGCAATTCTCTAGCGAGGACACACTCTTGTGGACTGATTGAAGTTTTTTTTTCGTAATACTGTAGACTAAAAAGAATTTGTCTTTTTATATATTTGTAATTGTTAGTAGTATATTTATTTATATATAGATTTAGTTGTTTGGCTTGTGATTAAAATATATATTTTTTTAAATTTTGAATAATGATAACTAATTAATGTTATCAAAAGTTGTTAGAAGATTCTTTTTGATATTGCATATATTATATTTTAAATATATTATGTAAATTCAAGACAGGTTAAATCCATAAATCGATTCCGAAATAGTTGAGCCATTACCAAACCAGACGAAACCTGTTGTTGAACTTCTTTTATCTAGTTCATATAAATTTTACCACTTAACACGCAAGATCGGAAAGTGGAAATCGGAATTGTCTTAATGGAAACGGAGTGTTTTAACGCTGGGTTCCCAGGTTCCCTTTGCCTACGGTGCTATGTGCGGGATACAGGTTGAAACTAAAATAAAGTTAACAAAATTTATAATCAATCGTGTTTATTTTACAGTTACCTAAATGGAAATTGAACCGCCGAACTTCGACTACAGACTACGTTCACTACTAGGCCTATACAAACTCCAAAATAATTCTTGTTACTAAATTGATTTCGATTGGAAAGGAAATTTAATATAATATATTGTTTAATTTTAATAAATATAAATAATATATTAAAATTGTTTTTCACATCTTTTATGTCAAACTAGTTACTAGTGTGTGTTCGTTTGCGTGCAGTTTATGATCCTTGTTATTAGTAGGTACTATTTTTATTTAACATGAGTTATCATTAAAACTGTCAGCAGTTAAATAAAGAGAACCTATTCTAAAGACTAAAGACAATCCGTTCTTCCCGAACTCCCAAGCATCGCGTGTTGAGATCCAGAGTGGGGAATCAGACCAATATTTTCAAATAAGGACGTATGGATTAGCGGTCAGAGTACTTAGACTGTTTTCAAAAGGCGGGTTCAAATCCCGCTACGTTCAAATTTTAAAAATAGAATCAAATCAACTTCACGCTGTATCCCGCACGCAACAGGGCAGGCATCTAGACAGCGTTAACCACTTTCCGCCGAATTTTTCAAGGCGTTTCGTGTTGAGTGTCGGAACTCAACGCCGTGTTTTGCCTTGTTGCCCTATGGCAAATAAATAAGAAATATATATTTTTAACTAATAATTCATTCCTCGAGTGGAAATCGAATCCACAACCGTCGCGTTACTGCCACACCATTGTTACAGCCACACCCCTGCGTCACGACGCGACGGTCTCAAATTACTACTCAATTATAAATGTACTCTTAACAATTTTGAAAAGTGTTATTCCACACAAAAAAGAAAAATATTTTTTAGAAAATGTATAAAAATTGAACGTAGCGGGATTTGAACCTGCGCCTCTTGTAAATCGTAAACAGTCCAACGGATTTCAAGAGGCGTCCCAAATTTTTATACGTTTTCTAAAAAGTATAAATACTCTCTATAAAGATTGGAATCACCAACTTCAGTAAAGGACGTACTTGGGTACTGAAAGTCCACTGTCAAAGGTCAAAGTGCTTGCGCTGGTCATATTATTACATACGCGAACGTTATTTCGTTTTGTTATTAATATTGGATTTATAATATGAATGAATGGAGAATCAATTATGAAGATGACACTATATTAATTTGACTTTAAGAACGCGACAGGTTGTGGGTTCGAATCCTATTTGATGGAATGAAATGTTTAATATTTTCATTTTCTCATTCTGCACTGTTAAGTTCCATCACTCAACACGTGATACTTCAAAAAAATTGGCGGAAAGTGGGAAAGTATCCTAATTTGAACAAAGTGACTTAACATTAGGTTCCTAGTTTTCCTATGTCTAGCCTGCAATGTGCGTGATACAGCGTGAAGCTAAAAAAAATACTATAAACCATTTATTTACAGGTAATATTTTACAAGATTTGACTTTTTCTATAGAACATTTGTTACAAAGCATCGCTACTCGATCATTATTAAGATTTAACAATAATCATTTGTCCAATTTCTATACGAATATTTTATGTCATTCACACTGAAAGTCAGCTTCACGCTGTATCCCGCACACAGCAAGGTAGGCAGAGGGAACCTAGTGTTAAAACACTCCTTTCCCCACTTTCCGCTGAATTTTGGACATCTCTATATGTGGGATACAGCGTGAAGCGCGAATTATAAAAGTGCGCTAAATTGTAACTAATTTACGTATTTGTTTAAATTATACAGGAAATTGTAATGTGATAATTTTAGTAGGTCGTGTATAATACTTGAAAATACCATAATATTAATAAATTTTACAACGATATCAGTTGTGTCATGCAAAATAATAAACAAAGGAGCAAAACATACAAAATGAGGACAATGAACTCTTGCTGATTTTAATTTTTAATAATTTTAATTAATTAGTTATCAGATTGCTATATTTAGTCGTTTCAATAATCCCTTGTCAAGCTGGGCAAAGATTTTTTTGGTGCAGTAGGCGTGTTTTTGAATCAAACAAAAATGTCGCCTTTGTCTATTTTTGATTTGTGAATCTGCAAATAATTGACTTGGAAAATTAGTTCCGCTTAGTTTTCTGTTCCAGTCGTGGGCAAACATTGGGTTCGATTCCCACATGGGGAAATATTCAATATTTTCATTTTCTTGCTCTGGTAACGAGGCATGTAGAGCGACGTTGAGTTCCGCCATTTAATCCACAATGCCTCCAGAATTTAACGGAAAGTGGGGAACGAAACTCTCTTAACACTAGGCTCCCTCTGCCTACCATACTATTTACGAGATACAGCGTGAAAAAAAAGAAAACATATTGCTGATATCGTTGGCAAACTTAAAAAAATAATCTATAGGAAGAGAAGTTTTATTACTTCAACGGCTGCGGGTTCCTTCACGATATTGCAATGATGAATTTCCTTATCCATATATCTCTTATAAATAATGTAAATTTTTAATTAATATATTAAAAACTTTTTTTCTTTACAGTTGCTATATTCTTTCTGCGGCTGCCTATTAGTATCGCTATTAGTAGTATTCTTCTATTACTATAGACGATGTCGCACAAAAGGTAATTATATAAACTATGTTTAAATTTTTAATTATTTTATTTATTATATATTATCGTATCGGGAGGCCGGTCGTGGCGCAGCGGCACGAGGTATGACTGTAAAACCGACTGGTTGTGGGTTCGATACCCACTCGAGGAGATGAAATATTTACTTACATTTATATTTCCATTTCTTCGCTCTGGTCTGTCTGTCTGGTCGAGGTTAAGCGCGGCGTTGAGTTCTGCCACTCAACACGCAATGCCTCCAGAATTCGGCAGAAAGTGGGGAACGGAGTGTCTTAACACTGGGTTCCCTCTGCCTACCCTGCTGTGTGCGGGGTACAGCGTGAAGCTGATTTATTTATTTTATTTTTTATTATATATTATAATAGTACTCAACACAATGCCTAAAAAATTCGGCGGTAAGTGAAGAACGAAGGTTTTAACACTAGGTTCCCTCTGCCTTCCATGCTTTGTTCGGGATGTAGCGTGAAGCTGATTTGATTTTTATTTATTAATCAAATAGAATATTTATATTAATTTAATTTAATTTAGAAATTTATATTAATTTAAGTGGACGTTTGCTTTGTTATTTATATTATAAAATAGATAAATATACGTAGTATGATATGAATGACTATAAGTTAACATTTTTATTAGTATATAACAATGCTAGCAAATAAAGACGGATAAAGCTATTATTAATAGTATAGAAATACACGTTTTTAATATTTATATAGTTATTATTCATAATGAAAGATCATTATTACCTTTTTACTTGCAATAAAAATGGAAAATAATTTGTTTTTAGAAATATCAGGCGGTACTGGTACAACCGCAACCGGGGAACCGGCGAAGAGATTCAGGAAACGAGACAAAATGCTCTTCTATGGGCGCAGGATGCTGAGAAAGGTTAAATCCATTTCGAACTCCGGCCAGGGGAGGAAGAGACGCGCAGTCATGAGGTTCGCTAGGAAGTTACTGCAGCTGAAGAAGGAAGCAGCCCCTGAACAATTAAAGGTAAATTATCTTTCAATTTGTCTTTCTACTCAGTTATTTTCTTTATACATTTTTTAAAATTGTATTAGGCTTTTATAGAGAAGTTAAAACTGTAGTTTCATTTAAAGTGGTACTGTCACTACCATCCTGTATACATCTGTGTTCTGGAAATGTATTAGGGTAGGTTAGGCGTAGAAAAGCTAGTGTTCAGACACTACTTCTCATCCGAAACTCAACGGTGGAACTCAACGTCGCGCTTTGTCACGTTACCAGACAAAGCAAATTAAGATAATTTATACATCGACGCCTCCATTGCATGTAATATTTTGTGTAAACTTAAGACAATATTAAGGTTTACACATTGTGTATTTAACAACAACAAATATTTTGTAAACTATTGGTATTATAGAAATGTATTGGTTTGTAATTTGTGGTAAGGAGACTTAGCACTTAGAAAACCGACCTGGTGCTCTGACCACTAAGCCATGCCACCCAAGTTCTCATCAAGCTACGTCGAAATTTTTATACGCTTGTTACAACTTATTTATGCAAAGATATATCGTCTAACAACTAAGAATTATCGTCTGGCAAGGGAGAATGCTATTTATTAAATATTTTTAACATTTTTAAAGTGTTATTCCACACTTAGGAAAGAAAAAAATATATATATATTAAGTATTTTTATTGCATTAGGAAAATGCATAAAATTGTCGGTTGATTGGAAAAAAATAATAATTTGCAATTCTCTCATAAATATCTGACCTCAAACTAGGTTAAACCTTGTAAAGTCACTAGACAACTGATGAATATATGTGCATAGTACATATATACGTATGTAAATATTTTATATATTTTTTACTAGCTTCATGCTGTATTCCACACATTGCATGGTGGGCAGAGGGAACCTAGGAAGCTAGCGTTACGACACTTCCGTTCCCCACTTTCCGCCGAATTCTTGAGGCATTGTGTGTGCTTAGTGGCGGAACTCAACGCCGCCCTTTGCCTAGTTACCAAAGGAAAATATTAAACATTTCATTTTCTTCGAGTGGGAATTGAACCTACATGCTGTCGCAATCGCGTTTAGAAAACGTATATAAAAGCTGTGCAAGCTTGTATTAGAAATATTTCTCTCCAAGGGACTGGAACTCGCGACTTTTACAGTCAGCATCCAACTACACAACAAAATAAGTCAATTTTAAAATTGTTTATCATTTTACACACAATTGTAAGAGAATGATCGTACATTATGTGAAAGAGTATATTTCGATAATGATTTTAATGAACATCATGAATAAATATTTAGTTGCTAATAAAAAGTAAAATGGTTTAATTGTAATTTAGTTATTTAATGTTTTAAATGGCAATTTGTTAAGATAAATAAAATTTAGGCCGTTTATGTGACAGCTCTGGTAGAGCGATGAACTAGTTCCTATAAAGTTGAATGAGATCAGTCTTCATACACCATCTTACTATTATTTCTATTTATATTTCACTTTCAAACGAATTATTTATAATTATTTAAGGTAGGCGTAAGGTAAAAGCTAGTCGTGGTGCAGGGGCACAAAGTGTGACTGTAAAACCGACTGGTTGTGGGTTCGATACCCACTCGAGGAGATAAAATATTTACTTAAATTTATATTTCCATTTTTTCGCTCTGGTATCGAGGACAAGCGTGGCGTTGAGTTCTGCCAGTCAACACGCAATGCCTCCAGAATTCGGCAGAAAGTGGAGAACGGAGTGTCTTAACACTAGGTTCCTTCTGCCTAAAGTTGATTTTTATTTAAGGTATAAGGTGTTGTATTAAAAATAAATTATCTTTAAATTTGAAAATATTTATTCTAATATTCAATCACGATAATGTTGTCTGGTCATCATCATCAGCATCAACAATCTACATCAAGATTATATACAGATATAAAAGTAAAATATGTACAAGACTTTTTTTTAATTGCTTAACAATCTTAATACCTTATTAATATTTCATCCATTCCCTTCAGAATATTGGCCTAATACTATTTTGAAACATTTTTTTTAACTAACTTAATTGTGTTATACACACAACGCTGCCTATTGTCTTATTAGATCAGCGAAAAATTCATACAATACCAATATGTCATCAATATTTTGAACATAAAGTAACTTTAGCGCAATTTTAACAATATCAAACGTACAAAAAATCCTAAAATCAAATCTGCGCAACGTTCTTTAGTTAACTTTAGGGTGGTCACGGCTTCTTGCCCGTACTGTACCTCAATATTTTTATGAGTCGACTTTGAATCCTCAACTATCGTAATTAAAGTATTATGTATGTCTGAGGCTAGTCGTGGCGCAGGGGCATAAAGTGTGACTGTAAAATCGACTGGTTGTGGGTTCAATCCCCACTCGAGGAAATGAAATATTTATTTATGTTTATATTTTCATTTCTTCGCTTTGGTGTCGAAGCAAAGCGCGGCGTTGAGTTCCGCCACCCAACACGCAATGCCTTCAGAGCTCGGCGAAAAATGGGGAACGGAGTGTCTTAACACTAGGTTCCTTCTGCCTACCCTGATGTGCGCAGGATACAGTGTGAAGCTAATTTATTTAATTTTATTTTATGTTTATCTTTTTAATTAGGTCCTAGAGCCCCCAGCGGAGTACTTGGAAGAGGACCTGACCAGTGACGATCGAGTGCCACCAGACGCGCTATATATGTTACACAGTATCAGAGTGTTCGGTCACTTCGAGAAGCCAGTGTTCCTGATGCTGTGTAAACATACGGAAATATTGAACTTGCCTGCTGGGTCGTTTCTTTTTAAAGTTGGTAAGTTGTTTCAGCAATTCCTTTGTAAGTTGATAGGTAAAAAAAGACACTTCTTTTTTTGTATGCTCTTTTGAACTCTCTAATGAATTGTTTAAAGAAATTTTATGGCGATTTAATATTTATAAGAATCTGTGCATTATGTACTTATTTATATCTAGAAAACGGTAAAAAAAAGTTTTTACGTAGCCGGATTCGAAGACGCGGGTTCGAGTCCAGCTACGTTCAATATTTTATACGCTTACCAAAATTAAATTGTCACTTTCAAAGCTTTAAAATGCGAAATTGAAAGAAAAAATACCTAAAAAAGACGCTTTGTTCGTAATCACAAAAAGACCACATCGAAAAATACGTGTCGTGGCTGCTATTAGAATTTTTTTACAGTATTATAATTAGATTTTTTACTTGCCCTACAACATATTATACAATGCAATAAAAGATTTTTTTATAAATTTGCTAAATTTAAAGATTTTTACACTCAATTTATTTAAAATTCAGCTTCACGCATTATGTATCCCGCACACAGCAGGGTAGGCAGGGAGAACCCAGTGTTAAGAATCTCCGTTCCCCACTTTCTGCCGAATTCTGGAGGCATTACGTGTTGAGTGGCAGAACTCAATGCCGCACTTTGCCTCGACACCAGAGCGAATAAATGGAAATATACATTTAAATAAATATTTCAATCTCCTCGAGTGGGGATCGAACCCACAACCAGACGATTTTGCAGTCACACTATGCCCCTGCGCCACGACTGGCCTCATTTAAAATTAATAAGTATAAATATACCTATAATAATTGAGGTCATTGTAGCGCAGTGGAACAGTTGTTTGACTGTAATTGCAATGGCTCTGGACTCGATCCTCATTTGGAAGAATGATTATGTTTAAAATAATTTCATTTCCACGTTCTCTGCGGTAAACGATGCGTGGCGATGAGCGCCGCCACTCAACACATAACGTCTCGAAAATTCGGCATTTAAAAAATCTTATTATAACAAAACCAGAATAAATTTTGACTTATTAAATTGTAATTTTAGTGAAATCTGACTGTCAACACTACAACAAAAAAACATGTAAACCGTCTATTGTCTTAGTCAAAAATATTTTTGACATTGAATGAGCGGTCATTACCTTTTATTATAGTATATTTACTTAGTGAAGAAAACATGTTGAAGTGAATAATAATATGTTTAAAATACTTTTAATACTGAAAATATTTTTTTTTAAAACATATATTTTAATGTTCTGTGAACTGCCGCATAGCTTTATGCTATTTTTTTTTGTTTTCTAACAATATGAAATCAGTAATAATTAATATTATAAAAAAGTTATTATTTATATAGACATAAAATAAATTTATTATAAATCACTAATTCTGTAAGTAAACATTTCCTAAGAGATATCTATCTATGTTTAATATTAACGGTAAACAGTTTCGAACTCGGATAAGGTCAAATAAGGTCGACTAATCGTGGCCGCCCTGAATTTAGCTATAGGTGGCTACATTTGATTTTAGGAGAAACGAACCCCTTGTATTGTTATGTACTTTTTCTATTAATAATGTGAGTCACTAGGGAGTGACTCACATTATTAACACTTCAACTTCACAATGTATTCTGGATAAAGCAGAGTAGACGTGTAATTTAGTGTCGAGGCGATTAGTTCACAGCTTTCTTCAATTTAAGACATTAAGTGGAACTTATCGCCGCACTTTATCTAAGAAGAACAGACGAACTGCGAGAAATGCGCCACGATTGATGATAACTACACTCCACAAATAGTTTATACTATGTCCTAATGAATCGTCAAAGTAACTAACTACCCACAATGGGCGGAAGAATGAGAGAGATCGGGTAGGCTGTACCCGCTCCAGAGAAGTCTGGTGCCCATCCCAGAATACTACAAAGTAACAAAAAAATTTTTGCAATCGCGACTGGGTGTGGGTTCGATCCCCGCTCGACGAAGTGAAGTATTTATTTACGTTTATATTTTCATTTCTTCACTCTGGTGTCGAGGCAAAAGCGCGGAGTTGAGCTCCGCCCCTCACAACGCAATGCCATCAGAATTCGGCGGAAAGTGAGTAACGGAGTGTCTTAATACTTGGTGCCCTCTGCCTACCCTGTTGTGTGCGGGATACAGCGTGAAGCTGATTTATTTGATTTATTTTATTCAAAAAGATCAATTTAAAGCTACAATCCCCCTTGAAAATATCAAGTTCAAGGATTCCCCTGAACAATTTCTCTAGATACATACATACACCTATGCCAGCTACAAAATAGTATATGCAACGTCACATTAGTCAATACATATATTTGAAGTCGTTTTTTTCTAACATATCTACGTAATTTAAAATACAAATACTTTTTTCCTTGATCTTAACTCAAGGTTTTATAGCAAGGCCTTCTCTGTGAAATTTAGAGAATAAATTAGTTGTATCGACGCAATCTTGATATCCTTGCTATGTATAACGCGAGGACAATACTAAAATATATTTTATTATATATAAAAATATGTATTTAATTAAATAATTAAATTAAATTATTATACATATAAGTTGAGGCTGTTGTTGCGCAAAAGCAAAAGCGTTTAAATGTAAACCCGACGCTTGTGGGTTCGACTTCCACTCCGGGGAGTGAAATGTTTAGTATCTTCATTTTCCTCGCTCTGGTAACGAGGCAAAGCGCGGCGTTGAGCTACACCACTCAACACAGAATGATTTCAGAATTTGTCGGAAAGTTAGGAACAGAGGTGTCCGTAAAAATTGAGAGGAAAATAATAAAAAAAAAATCTCATACAAACAAGTCTGTTCCCAGCTGTCAAACATTTGACGTCAATTTGAACAATTAAAATAAAACGTGCTGGAAGTTAAATTGCCATAAAAAGAAAATAAAATATAAGATTGGAGGGTCTGTCTGTGTTTTTCAAGTGGCTATAGTCATTTAAAACACGATGAACGATATTAAAAGGTTAACAAACAATTATGAAATATTTGTCTGTCTTTTTGTTTGTCCGGACTTATCTCCGGAACAGCTGAACGAGACTTTAACGAGACTTTTACTGAAACGTAGAAGAGATTGTGGAGCAACATATAGGCTATATAGAAAATCACACGAGAGAACCGCGTTTGTCGTACGTGCGTACCTTCGTCTACCTAGATGCATATAACAGTATACTAATATCAAAATAAATATTCGTATAGTCAAGCAGGCGAAGCCGCGCGGGGGTGCTACTTTATAAATGAAAATGGCATCTCAAAATTGGGCCTAAGATCTCCATAAAACGAGAAATGTATGAACAAAGACTAACCGATTTTATTTTAAATAGGTAAAAATACATACATATGTATGTACGTCGTGTAATCCGCTTGCACTGTAATCGCATTAAGAGGTATTTTCTCGGAACTTAAAAAACCATTTAAATTATACAAACAGCTTACCTTATGTTAGTAAGCTTTAACTGAGTACACGCGATCATTATGGGTTCATTTTACAACAAGAATAATACCAAGTTTAGATATTTTTTTCGTTATTTTATTCGTATCGCAATAAATAGGTAATAAAATAAAGTATTCTTATTGAGACCAGTCGTGGCGTAGGGGCCCGAGTGTGCGACTGTAAATAGGACCGGTTGTGGGTTCGATTTCCACTCGAGGAAATTAAGTATTTGATAATATTTTCATTTCCTCGCTCTGACAACCAGGCAAAGCGTTCAGAATTCGGAAAGTGGGAAACGGAAGTTTATTAATGGGAATGTGTAGACGCTAGGTTCCCTCTGGCTACTGGTAAGGCTATAAAATAGGTTTTATAATTAAACGACATGTGAACAACGGAGTTACTTAATTGTGTTTGCCAATTTCATATCGGCATTTTTAAAAAAGTAAAAAAGTAATTATATAAAGTTTATATTTATAGAATTGTATAATATTTATTAATAAGATAGATAAGTAGATACGACTGAGTGGTGACGTCGTATTGTTGTTTTACGAGATGCGTAGATATTACCGATTTATAACTAATAAAATTTGTGTTTTAATGTTTTATTATATATAATTATTTCGTATTTTAATGGTCCGGCAAATGATTATTATATCAACATTTTGAGAAACTGTGTCTTCAGCTTCTGTATGCAAAGCTGAGATGTAGACTAGATTCTCAGTTGGATCCGCTCTTCTCCCGAATTCGAAATATTATTTGTTAATCGGCGGGGCTTAACGCCGCCATTTATTCCATCTGACCAGAGAATTAAAAATAATTTAAACTTAATGAATTCCCCAGAACCACCGCATTTTCATCAAATCACTTACCGACTTTGACAAGATGGCGTCAAAGAAATCCAACATAAATCCTCAATGGTCATATCATACATATGTATGATTAAAATTATGTTTTTTTTGTTACTAAAAATAAACTCACTTAACGTGAGTGCACCGGAGTTACTTTAATTCTCTTGTCGGAGGGGCAATTACTAGCATATTATGTTTGTTCGTAGTAGGTTTATAAATAGATTATGTTTCTTGTGTTTTCCTTTTTTATTTTTAGCCCATGTGGCTGTTTTATATCAAAAGTACAGTACGGTCAACAAGTCGTGGCCGCCCTATGGTTGAAGATTGATGCACAGACTTGATTTTTGGATTTTGTGTTACTTTTGATTTTTCTCTTTATGATAGAACAATGCGCAAAAGTTCAGAACTCCTAACTTCATGGCGGCCACGACTTGTTAACCGTACTGTAAACGATGCTGCGGATTTGTGTGTGTTTTTTTTATACTGTTTATGTATTTATTTTTAAAACGATTGTTAAAGTATTCATTGCATTTATTTTCTGTCTCCAGATAAAGTGCTGTTTAATAAGCAAATAATTGGTCGGAGAGTGGAGTGGGGGGTGTTCTTTCTCTGTATTCTTTTTGTTTATGATACATGCGGGAAATATGTAAAAATAAAAAAATATATATTACATATTTTTTCTTCGTGATTTTTTCTTATATCACATTTTGTAGGATAGGCAAAGGCTGTTTTTGGTGGTGAAAGTTTTATATTTATATTTCTACAATGTTTTTATATAATTTACATTTTTATTGTCTTCTCAAGTCAATTAGGTATGATACAAGTTAGTGTTTGGTACCGTCAGTCAAGTTCTGTCTGAATCATAAATAGGCAGAACAAAGAATTATATGAAATAATTAGTTTCCTCCATCGGAGTTGAGTTCCGCTGCTCACAATGCCTCCAAAATTCGGCGGAAGTTGGAGACCGTAAGTGTCTTAATGGAAACGGAGTGTCTTACCACTAGATCCCCAGGTTCCCTCTGTGTACTATGGTATGTGCGGAATACAGCGTGAAGCTAAAAAAAGGAGAGTTATACGTGTATCACAAGTTCTCTCAGATTCTAAATGAATCAAACAATGGACGAATATATTGCAACTCTATTAAGGTCTGTCGTGGCGAAGCGGCTACTGTAAAATCGACTGGTTGTGGGTTCGATCCCCACCCGAGGAAATGAAATATGTACATTTATACTTTCATTTCTTCGCTATGGTGTCACGCAACACGCAATGTCTCCAGAATTCGGCGGAAAGTGGGTAACGGAGTGTCTTATTACTAGCTACAGCGTGAAGCTGCTATTTGAACCCACTTCTTGCTGTCAGATTTGCATACGTAATTCTTCAATATCTTTGAACTCAACTTAGCAACTACTTTGAGTTGAAATTTTAACTCTAATGTAGTTCTATTATCGCTTTACTATATTATCATTTGTGACTAAAAAAACTTAAAACTGAATTCCATTTTTCATACCGTTGCTAATTTTTCTTAAATTAAACGATTGTAACAATGCCGTATTAATGTGAAGATATCACGAATCAAATCAAGGACGGAGGTTAAAATTTGCATATACATACATATATCGTGTATATTTGAATTATTATATAATATACTATAGGGCGATAGCATGGGAAACGCGATGGATGTGGGTTCGATTCCAACTTTGTTTCAGTTTCTTGGATTCGATGTGATTGATTTATATTATTATATGAAAAACGCGTAAGAAAATATCGATGCACTTAAAAAAACATTTTATTTAGTTAAAAGTGTAATCAATTGAAACTATGATTTGACGTCGAAATTTTTTTTATTACAAGATTTATTTATAAACAATTTACAGCCTTCCTTAGTTCTCTTTGTTATTTTATATATTTTTTTAAAGAAGCTGTAAATATTATATATAAACATGTGTATTTTTATATATTTTTTTTGAGTATTATTTTTTTTACATTTTTTCTTTTTTATCATTACAGGCGATACAGACGAAAATGTATACGTAGTGCAAAATGGCCGTGTGAACGTATACATTACCAACCAGGATGGCAGCAGCTTGTCTCTAAAAATTGTAAGAGCTGGCGAGAGTGTCACATCACTGTTGAGCTTTACCGATGTTTTAACGGTGAGTTTTTAACATTTAGATAAATGTATAACTAAATTGAGTAAGCCTTAATTGTAAATTTTTAATATTTTCTTTTCAAAATCTTGCAGTGCCTTTCTTTAATTAGAATAGTAAGTAAGAAGTTTGTATAGAGTATAAAATATGTGTTTTATATTTGATATTTTAATTGAAGTTGCAAAAAAATAACTAAGAAGCACAATATTGACTAATCGTCTCTAATGTGACATTATAATATAACTGCTAGCATTACTCAATTATGATTCAATTCTAAACAGACAAAGGTGAAAATGGATAAGGCACAAGGCCTTAAATATTTAATAATAAAAATTGAAGAGATATGGTGGACTGTAAATGCGATAGTTGTGGATTCGGTGCCCGCTCGATGGAATGATCATATTATTGACGGTACTTATTTAGAAAATGTATAAAAAAATTAACGTAGCGGGACTCGAACCCGCGCTTGCTGGAAACCGACCACGCGCTCTGACCACTGAGGTATACATTCTCATCATGCTAACAACATAAATAAGTTGTTACAAGCGTATAAAAAATTTGACGTAGCTTTAATTTTTATACGTTTTTTAAATAAGTATTTTTCTTTCCTATGTGTGGAGTAACACTTTAAAATTATGTTTAAAATATTATTTACGGAATTTTGAATTTACCACTATGGTAGACAAAACATATCGTTTAGTGCCGCCTCTTAACACGCAATGTTTCGAAAATTCGTCGGAAAGTGGTTAACGGAGTGTTGTAGCACTAGGGTTCCCTCTGTCTACCCTGCTGTACGGAAAAAGCGTGAAGTTGACTATTTTTAATTTGTTAATCAAAAATCTAAACAATATTTCAGGGCCACTCACAACCATACAAAACGGTGAATGCAAAAGCGTTAGAAGATTCGCAAGTGATCAAATTACCGATGCGAGCCTTCCAGGAAGTGTTCAAAGAGTATCCGGATATATTTGTTAGAGTTATACAGGTAAGTTTAATTTTTTAAAGGATAAATAGTAAGTTAAAAAAGTTATAGACTACAAGTTAAAATTTCAAAGAATTCTGACACCTGTCAGACAAGACATCTGTCTATAAATAAAAAAAATATTTTTTTTTGCCCAGTCGCAATGGCTATTCTCAACTTTAACTTTAGATTACTCACTTACCTCTATATTGATATGTAATATAAAAATGTTTTTAAAATTGCAATTTTTATTGAAAATTTAAACCCACTACATACTTATTCACTTAGTATACTTATTAAATATGTTATATTCTTGTTTCATATTCTATATTCTAGATTATCATGGTACGACTACAGCGTGTCACATTTACGGCACTTCATCAGTATTTGGGCTTGAGCGCGGAGTTGGTTAATCCTGTAAGTATCTATATTTGTGAAATAATAATTAAAAAAAAGTCAATGTCAAATTATTTTGCTCAAAATGACAAGTTACATCTTCCATTTTTTTAATGTCAAATAATTTACAACCACTAAAGTTAATGTGTCAGACCGACGCAAGAAATTAGAAATACTTTTAATTATTTATATGAATATCATATTAGAATTTATGTTTATAAATTATATATCTACATTCAATTGTTTAATTTATAAACACATCGCGTCTTACGTGTTGGTCCACATCTCGTGGGAATGATTATATTTAAATTATTTTTGTTGATCCCCTCTGGTAAAACAAAGCGCGGTGTTCAGTTGCGCTACTCAACTCCAAGTGTCTTGACTATAGGTGCCCTTGTACTGCCAAAAAAATATGTCTATATAAACGCAAAGCACAGCATCTGTCTGTAAATGCGGTAGTTGCATGTTAGATTCCCACTTTTTACTTTGGTTTAGGTCACAAGACAAACCGCGGCGTTATGACACGTTTTAACTTTAGTTTTTCTATACCTACCTATAAAATATATATGTGTGTGTATACCTATAATGTATATTCTACAAAAAATATATAACTTTACAGGGAAAAGAAAAAAGACGCCCCCAGACAATGCCGTCACCTTCGAAAACTATTAAAGTAGTAGACGCATGTACGACAATGCATTCCCCGCATCACAGTGAAAGAAATTATTCAGAATATATGGTAAGATAATATTGATTTGTATTGTTTTTTACATATTGTTTTATGTAATTGATGTATAGTACGGTCGATGTGTCGTGGCTGCCTTGATATTAGGCTTGCTTATCTTTTGCGCATTGTCCTTACACTAGGGAAGAAAATAAGAAAAGAATCCTAAAATCATATCTGCGCAACTATCTATAGCTAATTTCAGGAAGGCCATAACGAGAAGAAGGCGTCTACCATGCTGTACCTATTCTATACAAATAAAAAAAATATGTTTTAATATGTTTGCTTGCATGTCACGTTTTTTTTATAAAAGGAAATAATTTATAAGTAAGATATCCTGTTAAAACAAAACATATAAATTTTGGAAGACAATAAGAATAATGACTATACAAAATTATTAGTTGGGGCCAGTGGAGCAGGAGCACAAAGTGTGGCTGTTAACGCGACTGGTTGTAGATTCGTTCCGCACTCGGGGAATTCCCTTTGGTGTCGAGGCAAAGCGCGGAAAAAAATGAGTATCGCCACAATAAAATAATATTTAACCAGTAATTTATTCGTTTACGATACGGAAAGAGAAAAAAAATCTACTCCGCGCGGAGTAGCGTAGGCAAAGGGCGTCTAGTGTTAACACTTCCGCCGAATTCTAGACATCCGTCTTTCCGTGTTGAGTTGCGAAACTCAACTTTTGTCTCGACATTTCCCCGAATGGGAATCGAACCCACAACTGGTCGCCTTTACACGCTTGTGCCACTGCGCAGTGACTGGGTTGTTTTAAAAAAAATACATGAAATTAAGTATTTTATTAACTTATTAATTAACGTATATGTTGTCATTTTAAAAATAGACTCCTATTTTGAATATACAAAAAATATCTAATTTTCAAGCTGATTAAAAATTTTATATGTTATTATGAAATTCATGGCTTGACATTATTGTGATGTTTTATAATGAACTTTATATAATATTATCTGTATTTTTTTCATGAACTGTATTAATCGTTTGACAATTCAAACATTTCAATAAAACAATTCAAGACAATTAAAACATGTTTCATAATTAGGAGTACTAAATTCCTGAACTAACTGGAATTTAAATTTCTTTGCTTAAAATCATTGATTTCCCAATACGCAAAAAAATATGTAAAAAATGGATAGTTTACATAATCTGTGATATCGATTTTCTCAAATATCCAACACATTATATAATAAAACCCCATTTTAATAACAGATCTTTTAACCTTTTACATTTGTGTTTGTTTTTTGTGACTAAAATACGTAATTTCCTATAAAAAAAAATAGGAGAGTCAAATGAACGCGTCGTCTCCAATACACATTCAGGGCAGAAAAAGACCGGACATGGTGCCCGATGTCACTTCTAACACACCGCAAAATACGCCTCAGGTAAGAAAGTTAATAATAAATTAAATTATTATTTTTTTAACTTCACGCTGTATCTTTATAGAGCAGGGTAGGCAGAGGGAACTTAGTGTTAACACTCCGTTTCCCATTAAGACATTTCCGTTTCCCCACTTTCCCTTTAATTCGTGAGGCGTTCTGTGTTCAATGGGAGAATTCGTTGCGTTTTTACTTGTTGCTAGAACGAGGATGTAAAATTATTATTATTTTTCTTGATTATATTTAATTAAAAATAATTTATAGATACTTGGTCCGAATTACCAATATTCAGTTTAATCATAGGATTTTTGTTTATCTATATATTTAAATGTATAACATATTTTTATATTGTTTTAGTTACAACCAGACGTACAACCGACATCATCTTTCCAAAGGCCCAAAGAGGGTTCCTCCTTCAAGAAACATAACACTGAAAATTTAGATGAACAGGTACTTGTTCTTTGTACTATAATAAGATAGATAAGATGCTATTTTTTATTTGTATATAATGACTAACGAATCAAACGCGGCTTCGCCCGCTTAAATTAGCCTATGTGTTATTCTGGTGTATAAGCCATATTACATTAAAGTTTAATCTAAATCCCTTTAGTAGTTTTTATGTAAAAGTGGAACAAACATCCTTCCTCACAAATTTTCAGTTATAATATTAGTAGAATTATGCTTGTTTCTTTATATTTCTTTTCTTCATAATAATTAAAATAGCAGCACAATATATTATGTTAAAATAACTGTTTATGATTAAAGATCTGAATATGAAATATCACCAGCTTCACGTTGTATTCTGCACACAGCAAGGTAGGCAGAGGGAACCTAGTGTAAAGAAAAATATTTGACCTAAAAAATAATATTGCGATCAAATTTAAAGTTTACACATAATTTTATTACTCAATTAATAATACAATTTTAAGGGTGGAGCACTTAAAAAAAAACTGAAATATAAGTAATATTATTATATTAATCCTCCTTTTTAGGCTTTAATACAAATAGCGTCAGAAGCGTTCATTAAAGAACTGGGCCTTGAAGACGATTCCTTACTAAAAGGCAATGTACAAGTACGAGACTTACCCGCCGGCACTTATATTATGAAAGAAGAGAGTCATAAGGTTTGTAGTTTAAAAATCTACTATTACAACACCTTTCTCTATTAAATTTTAACTTATATACATGTGTTAAATAGATTGTTTTATAAATAAATTATTTAATTATTTATAAATAATGTGCATATATTATTTTTACTGTCACATGCATCATGTGAGACAGAAAAGTTCTCTAGCTACGTCACTCAGTTTTCAATTTTCCGGGTGCTTTTAAAGACAAAGAATGTGCATAGTAAGACTGAAATGAAAAATACAATAAACTGTATTTTTTAATAGGTTTAAAAGCAAATTTATTTTGTAATAAACATAAGGGTTATATTCCAAACAATTAATAAACAGTTGTTTTTTTATTTTTCTTAATAATCATAACTTAACTTAGCTTCACGCTGTATCCCTAACGAAGTAGTCAGAGACAACGGAACGCCAAACGCTACGGTCTCAACAAACCTCTTTCGCCTCGTCCACAGTCATCAACCTCTTCATACATGTCCTCCTCATGCTTTCTACGTGACCTTTCTCCAGTATCTTCGATACTGTGTTTTCGAAGGTCAACCGAGGTCTCCCCTGCATCTCTTACCGCTCACTTTTCCATCATAAATCTTTTTTGCCATTCTTTCATCACTCATTCGTTCGACGTGCCCAAACCAGCTGAGCACGTTCTTCTTCATTCTCACCGTGACATCCGCTAGTATCTGCCATTCTGTGTATCTCTTCATTAAGGATTCGATCAGATAAGATGACTCCGCATATCCTACGAAGAGATCGCATCTCCACGGCATTCATCTGTTTTTCATTTTTCTTCTGTAATACCCACATTTCGCTGCCGTATAATAGCGTCGGTACCAAAACTGCATTGTGTACGGCCAAACGCGCAGCTGTGCTGACCTTTCGTCGTCTCATTAATGCAGCTAAGGCTCCGTTAACCTTGTTACCGGCAGCAATACGCCTTTCCACATCCATCTCGTATCTTCCATCTCTACTGAACTTCATTCACTTGATATAATATCTTACCATTTACACTGATCTTGCATTCCGTTCTTTCTTCATCTCTTTTAAAAACCAGAGCTTTTGTTTTGTGGAGAAAAATACTATTATGATTACCAAGCTATTTTTATCTACAAATAGCATGGTAATCATAATAGTATTTTTCTTATGATGTCTTTAATATACGTGAAAAATGTAAAACAGAGTGACTTGTGCTTCAATTTATAACACATTTTATACAATTATTTTCTTTTTATTTCCGTCTGCAAAAGCTGTATTACAGCGTCGCGGGTGAACCGGAAATAGTTCAGGTAGATAACTTTGACAAGAGTGGCCGTTTTGTTTCGTAACATAATAATATTCATAATACCACTCTTGAATAACACGTAGCGTTGTGTATCTGCCATCATGGAACGTTCTAGAATAGTTGTATTTTTTTTAATAGAAGTTTTTGTGCAATTGTTTGTATGTGCACGTCGCCATGTTTTCTTTTAAGTGACGACTTATTGAATATTAAAAGAAAGAAATTTAAATGGGGTTTTTCATCCATTCATTGTAAAGTATCAAAACTATTAAAATACCACTAATAAAAAATGATTTATAAAATCTGTTATCATTGAATAATATTTTCTATGGCGTTTAAATTTTCTCATAAAAATATCAGAAATTTGTTTCATTAAATTTTATTAATTATCTACATAAGACCTAGTTAATAACCTTAATTTAATAATAAAAAAAACTTATTTTACCGATTATTATGTTATTATTTGACCAGGACGTAGCGCTCGTATACCTGTTGTCCGGCGCTTTGGTTGTGTCGCAAAAGGTAGCGGAGGGTGAGGGAGAAGTTCATATGTTCACCGCATATCCCGGTAAGTGGAAATAAAGTGATTTTGTAGAAAAAATATAAAAAACTGCTCCATTAATTTTCTTGACTACTTTATGAGAATACAATATTTTCACAGCATGGTGTATGCTGTTAAAATATTGTATTCTCATTAGACGAAAAGTCACCAAGCAAATCGGACGACAGGGAGTGGGTCAAAATAGCGTTAGAATATTTTTCCGGTGGTTTTTTTTTTGTTTGTTTTTTTTTTGCTAAAATGAGCCACGATTTAAAGTTTTAAGTTTCTTTGTTTTTTTTATTTTATTTTATTTATATTGTGTATTTGCTGGCCACCCATCTAAAACTACCGTATATAGCATTATAAGGAAAAGACGATCACAACACAAACCATATTAAGTTAAAAAACTATTTATGATGATTTGTCATACAATTTTAATTCTTCACCAGGTGAGGTCGAAGGTGGTTTAGCCGTACTAACTGGAGAACCGAGCTTCTTCTCCATAAGAGCTAAACATTTCTCGCGTATCGGCCTCTTATCTAAAACAACCGTATACAGCATAATGAGGGAACGACCATCCGTAGTGTTGCATATAGCGAATACCGTTGTGAGAAGATTGTCGCCTTTTGTTAGACAAGTTGATTTCGCTTTGGATTGGGTGAGTGTGTTTTCTTCTTGTATAACTATAAATTAATTAATTTCGTGTAAGATTAAATTAAATTTAAGAGATTTGCACTGTTGCAACCTTAGCTATTTATGTACGCTGTATCCCGCACACAGCAGGGTAGGCAGAGGGAACCTAGTGTTAAGACACTCCGTTCCCCACTTTCCGCCGAGTTCTGGAGGCATTGCGTGTTAAGTGGCGGAACTCAACGCTGTGCTTTGAATCGACACCATAGTGAAGAAATGAAAACATAAATGTAAATAAATATTTCATTGCCTCGAGTGAGGATCGAACCTTAATCAGTCGACTTTTCAGTCACACTTTGTGCCCCTGCGCCACAACTGGCCTCTACTGGCCGCTATTGAAATTAAATAATAAAAAAAATTGTGTCTTTTTAGAAAATTTTATATTATATTTAGAGGTACGGAATTTTCGCAAAAAAATCACCAATTTCGCATTTATATTTTTCAAAATTTTAAGATTTCGCATTTATACTTTCGAAATTATAAAATTTGGGTAAATTAGGTATTTATTAAACAAAAATACTTGTTTAGTAATTTTATTACTAAATATGAAAGTAAAATTTAACAAAATACAAAATTTCAAAGTACAAGTCTTAACATTAAACAATTTTAATTAATTAAAATATAACATTGTAGAAATTTCAAGATTCGACTCCTTAAACGTCGTTCTTCGGTCTGTTACGACGACATTGTATATGCTGAAGAAGCGTTCAGCGTCCACGCTGTTGGTTGGACTCCAAATACTCTGTAATGCTGCTTCAGCAAAGGACGGAAAGTTGCATTTGACAGCCAACAATATGTCCTTTACATTGGGGTTTTCATTTATATTAATAGACCGAAGAATTAACCTATGAAAGTGCGCATACCCATCAATTAGCTCATTTTGAGGAAGTCCTTGGAAAAAAGGAATTTTCGAAAAACTTTCTAGCAATCCGTTTATATTTAATTTGGTTGAACTTGCAGCCACAAATGGGCAAAACAATTGGCCAATGTGAAAGAAAGCCTCGTTCGTCTTATATTAGTTATAGAAGGTTTATAGAACTGTTATGAATACGCAATGTTATCGAACGTTTCATAAACTTATAGAGCATTTTAACTAATGAACGTTTTAAACGTTCTATAAGGGTTTTTTATGAATAGGGCCGTAAAATCCATCATACGAACATTATTACATTTCGCATTTATTCACATTTATGTGTAATTTTCGCATTTATTCGCATCTATTTCGTAAATACGAAAATTCCGTACCTCTAATTATATTTTATTCATTTATTTTTTGTTTTATGATTATATTTTAATTTTATAACTGGTTTTATAATTTAAAAGAATAACAAATGATAATTCAAAAATAGATAAAATTTTGTTGATTTTCCCGTAATTATGAAAAAATTTCTGTTTGCCAAAAGAAAAGGAAATAAATTATTATTACTTTGCCTAGCTTTGATGAATAGTAAAACGTGCTGTTGTGTTCTACCAGTTAACACGCGATATTTCTAAAATTGGTCAGTGCGTGGGGAACAAAGTGTCTTATTCTATATACTATTTTCAGGTTTTCCTCGAATCGGGTCGAGCAGTATACAGACAAGATGAGGAATCCGGTTCAACGTTTATAGTGCTCAGTGGACGTCTACGTTCAGTTATAACACATCCTAATGGGAAGAAGGAGTTGGTTGGTGAATACGGGAAGGGAGATTTGGTTGGAATTGTAAGTGTTGTGTTTTTTTCTTTTTCAGTTTCACGCTGTATCCCGCATATGAATATAGGGAGGGAACCTAGTTTAGACATCCGTTCCACATTATCAGTCGAAATATTTTTTACATTTCGTGTAAAGTAGTGAAAATTAACGCCGCGCTTTGCCTTGTTACCAGACCTATGAACTCCGAATAGGAACTGAACCCACTACCGTCGCGATCAATACCATAAAATATTGATTATGGTACAGAAGCACAAGCGTGCGATTGTAAACGGGACGGTTGTGGGTTCTAGTTTCAACTCGAGGAAATAAAAAAATATATATTTTAATTTTTTCCCTCTGGTAACTCGCATAGGCAAGGCGCGGCGTTGAGTTCCGACACTAAACACGCAATGTCACAAGAATACGACCAACAGTAAGAAACGAAGTAGCGAACGGAATACTTACTCTGCTATGAGTAGGATATTTGCATGAAGTTAAAATAAATGATTGTTCTTAAAAATATAAAAGACTTTTGTAGAATTTAAAAATCATCATTATTATATAAAAGGTGGTTTCTTTATCTTTCTTATTTTTATTCTAGGTAGAAATGGTGACTCAAACTCGCCGGAGTACAACAGTAATGGCGGTCAGAGACTCTGAACTAGCGAAGCTTCCAGAAGGGTTGTTTAATGCTATCAAACTAAGATTTCCAGTTGTCGTAACGCGTCTTATTAACTTACTGGGCCATAGGATTTTGGGTGAGTTAGTTAAATATATTGTGATTTGTGTTTATTTTTATTTGTATTTACGGAAAGTTTATAATGCAGTGCAAATGAACAATAAATCAATGAAAATTTTCTACTGTGTAAACTTTATGATACGACTGTATTGTGCTAAGGTCTGTTTATTAGTTTTTTTAAGTAAAAAAATCACTAAAAATATATAAGTAAATGCTTTTTTAAAAAAATATAAAAAATTGTACGTAGCGGGATTTGAACCCGCGCCTCTTGGAAACCGTCAAGGTTGAAAACTAAAAGGTCTTTTCTAAAAAATATTTTCCTTTCCTAAGTATGGTATAGCACTTTAAAAATGTATAAAAATAAGTACAGGAAATATATACACACCACAATTTAGCTATTAGTTTAACAGAATGTTTCAGAATGTTCGAAACCACTAAATCATACCATAATTTTCGTTTCCAGGTTCCTGGCAAAAGCCAACAGCGGGTCTGGGCGGCGCGGCGGCCATAGAGTCGCGCCCCTCGCAGCACAACTTCTCCACGGTGGCGGTGGTGCCCGTGAGCGACGACGTGCCGCTCACCGCCTTCACCTACGAGCTGTACCACTCCTTGTGCGCTATTGGTGAGTTCGGGACTTTTGAGGATATGTACAGTACGGTTGACGAGTCGTGACCGTCTTGAAGTTGGTCTTTATGAACTTTTCCGCATTTTGGAAAAAAGTATTTAAAAATGAAAAATATCGAGTATTTGCCCTGGTTTGGTACAGTGTTTACTAAATGTAGAGTGTTTATAATTAAATCATGAAAGGAAAAAATGTTTCAAAACCAGTTGTAAATCCCCCCTTTTCACAGTTGAGAAGAACTAAAAATAATTCACTTTAGTTTTAATTTCTTAACATTATGGACTGTAAATTTAACACTTTTTGTCTAACCTGACTATATTAAGGCATTTTTCAAATATTTACATATTTCCTTCCTGAAAATTACAGGTCCAACAGTACGTCTAACATCAGATGTGATCAGAAAACTCCTAGGCCTGACCATCATGGATCCCAACAACGAGTACCGTTTGAGCTCTTGGCTCGCGCAGCAAGAAGATAAACATAAGGTTCCATTTCTATACTTTGGCAATGATAATTGAAATATTTACGAATGTATGTGTACTTTTAAAGCGTGTGGTGTTAATATTTGTGACTCTGCCTACTATTTCTTATTAAATTTATATTTTTTGTTGATATATTAAGTGAAACTTATGTCACGTAAATCGTTTTGTTAGTTATTTTATGATAACATTTTAAAAATAAAGCCATTATAGCGCAGCGTGCTACAGAGCTCATTTGGAAAAATGAACGACTTTCGTTTTTGCGCTTTACCAAATCCAAAAAGCCAAAGATAAAAGTACGCGTTTAGTTTAAACATTTAATACGCATTGTTTTGAATTTATTCGCTTAGTCCAGAATGGAGTGTCTTCACACTAAATTTTCTGTGCCTACTCTGTTATGCAGGATACAACGTGGAGCTGATAAAAGAAATACCTCAAAATTAAATTATTTTGAATTTATTTCTACCGAATCAATAAAAAAAAAAGATTTCTATCTGCAATATTTATTATTATTTAATCTGTACTTCATTTTATTTCTAGGTGGCTCTATACCAATGTGACCCGAGCCTCACTCAGTGGACGCAGCGGTGCATCCGACAAGCCGACTGCATTCTTATAGTGGCGTTGGGCGATAAACAACCTAGTATTGGGAAAGTGAGTGATTTATATATTTTTTTTATATTATGTCTTTGTGTATCTCATGGATTTTGCAGGGTAGACAGAAAGAAGCTAGTGATTATTTCAAATTACAATTACTTCGAATTCATAACCACGGTTTGTTAGGTTGGCAGGAAGTATAGTTTTCTCTAATGTATAGAACATTGAAAAAAAATATATGCTTTATCAGTTTTTTCTTCGAAATCTGCGTCAATAATAATTTGCATTGTTTTTCATTATTAAATAACTTTCTTTTCTAACTCCACAGATTGAAAAAGAAATCGAACGTTTAGCAATTCGTACTCAAAAGGAGTTAGTTCTCCTTCATCGTGAAGGAGGACCCAATCCTTCTGGAACCGTCCACTGGTTAAATATGAGGACCTGGGTCAGTCAGCATCACCACGTCCGATGTCCACATCGGATGTTTACAAGGAAGAGTCAATATAGGATTGTAAGTATTTTTTTTGTGTGTATTTATTCGTAAAATAACAGTTACTTCTAATATACCACGAGGAAAATCTTGGAAAATCTAATCCACTGGATAGTCTCATAACAATTTAAGATTACTATTAACTTTTCATAAAACTATATAGAGGTAAAAAGATTAACAGTTTAAAATAATAAATGTTATTCATAAAAAAATTACAACATATACATTATTACAAAAGAAGAAACGTACAATATGGTTAACGAGTCGTGGCCGTCCTGAAATTGGATGATGTGCCGATTTGATTTCAGATTTTTTTCTTATTTGTGATTGTTTTCTTCCTGAGTGAAGAATGCGTAAAAGTTCAAAAAGTATCTAATTCCATGACGCCCACGTCTCGTCGACGAACTTTTTTTTAGCTTTTCGCTTTATTTGTACGGTTCTCCGCTTTTTTCCGAAGCCGCCTGCTTTGAGTGGCGGAATTCTCAGAGCGGCGGAATATAATTAATTCCCTCGAGTGATATGATCCCGAAATGCGATGCGATGGCCCGATAACTAATAATAATCTATTGAAATCGCCAGAGCGAGCTGTACAGCAAGGTGCTGATGTCGGAGGCGAGCGTGCACTCGGACTTCTCGCGGCTGGCGCGCTGGCTCACGGCCACGGCCGTGGGGCTCGTGCTGGGCGGCGGCGGCGCGCGCGGCGCCGCGCACGTCGGCATGATACGCGCCATACAGGTGCGCGCATTATATATCCCAGGGCCCCCAGAACTACGTCATATTAACAAAGCTGATTTTTTGAGGATTAATAGTCTAATATGTAATAAAGATTGTATGCGTACTTACTATTTGAAACGTTACGTTAAAATAGAAACGCTGGTATTTAAATGTTTTTAAGAATAATGTAAAAAATGCATGCATGCACCAGAGGTCCTAAAGATTAAATACGTTATACTCGCAAGCTTAAAATTAAATTTTACATATATTATTTACGGACTATATCAAGCCCCTTAACAAGCATCCAGACTAATCCGATGGCTCAATCATTCTCCCTTGATCTCCCAGAGATGTACCTTTATTTGGTGCTACCTCTAAAAGGGCTTTTAATTGCTTTTATTTGCATATTTTAATTTAAATATTTTTTTCAGGAAGCAGGAATTCCCATAGATATGGTGGGTGGGGTTAGCATCGGTGCGTTTATGGGAGCTTTGTGGTGTATGGAGAGGAATATTACTACTGTTACACAGAAAGCAAGGGAATGGTCCAAGGTTCGTCCATGTTGTAGTTATTTAAAAGAAGTCAAAATCTCACACAAACGAGATCACAATAACGCAGTGTAACGGATATGACGGGGCAGTGAATAATTTTTATTTTCTTGCTCTAAAAGACAAAGTAGATGAGTTCTCCTATTTTACACACAATTTCTCGTATTTAGGCAGGAAATTAAGGTATTTTGACACTATATTCTCACTGCCTAGTTCATAGAAAAATAAAATAACTAAATCTATATCTTGAGGTTAGTCGTGGCGCAGGGGCACAAAAATGTAACTGTAAAAAGAGTGGTTGTGGGTTCGATCTCCAAACTTGAGACAATAAAATATTTATTTACATTTATATTTTCGTATCTTCGCTCTGGTGTCGAGTCAAAGGGCGGCGTTGAGTTCCACCACTCCAGAATTCGGCGGAAAGTGTGTGAGTGTCTTAACACTAGGTTGCCGCTGCCTACCCTGCTGTGTGCGGGATACAGCGTGAAACTGATTTATTTATTTACATCTAAACTTTCAGAAAATGACGCAATGGGGTAAACAGCTACTCGACCTAACCTACCCAGCGACCTCGATGTTCTCCGGGAAGCAATTCAACGCCACCATAAAAGCTACGTTCGGGGAAGTTCACATAGAGGATCTGTGGCTACCGTACTTCACTGTCACTACTGATATTAGTTCCAGTTGCATGAGAGTGCATCGACATGGTGAGTTTTAATGTTTTTTTAATATTTATAATATAATAATTTATAAGGAACGAGACGTTGGAGCTGTTATTACAATTGATAAAAAAATAATTACCCTTTTTTTTATTATGACTTTTTTTTATATAATATATGGAAGTTCCCCGTGACAGGGTTAGAATACAATTTTTGTGCGCTAGTTTTTATGTTTTTTTCGTATGTATTTTTTTTAATATGGCAACATTTGTAGAAACAGCTTCATTTCTCCTTGAATTTTAAATTTTTAATTTCATATTGTTTTAATAAAGAATAAGTCACATTATTACATATTAAAACTAAAGTTAACTATACAATTTAATATTATTATATAGTTTTTATTAATATATTGAATTGAAAAAATAATTTACATAGCATTAAAGAAAACAATGAAAGTTTCATCAAAATGTTAGTAATCTCTTGTTGAAAATTTTATTTTTAGTTAAAGAATGACAAATTTGGAATAACTTTTAGTTTCTTGATAAAAATATATCACAATTAACACAACACATTCATGGACAGGAAATTTTTGTGTTATTTATTTATTATGATTTGCTTCTTTTTGCACGAACACTAACCCCCATATTGTTTTGGATCAATGGTTTTTTTTTTAAATATCATTATGTTATATGGGATATATTTATTTATATTTTATTAATTAAAAATATATATAAACATACATTATATTATATAATATTTAATATGTGGTTACATATAAATGTGTTACATCAAAGCTAAAGCAATGTTCACAATTAAATATAATACATATAATATTAAGAAACGTCACATTTGACAGTTAGGTTTTTTAATATTGATGTTAAATGCATGCTATTGAATAAGTTGCTTATACCAATATCCTGCCGACCAGATGTGGCTATGTCGTGAATATACATAAACATTTTTTTATTTGCGGATTGTCTATGCCATCATACGATTCTCAATATCTATGGTGGAACGACATCAGGACTTCGATGGAGGACATACAGATAAGATATCCTACGAAGTTAGAGCTATATAATTCCGCTACAGTGATTTTTTTTTTAATTTTTGATCCCCTCATAACCACACTCACTTGCATTTATGTGTACGTCCAGTAAATGTTCTAAGTGTGCTTCTATACAAAGGAATATTTTTCAGACGAACCTATTGACTCCGACATTTATACGAATCCGACATTTGTTTAGTGTTGTCATTGTTTATTTAAAATAAAATAAAAAAAAAACGAGCGCTTGTGATTGGTTTACAAAATAACGCTTTCTTTGGGAGTTTAAACTTATCCAATGTCGGGTTGGATTTTAATAGTATCACTCACGTCATTCATTAAAAACAATTCCATCTTCATGTACGAGTATATGCATGAGTGTGGTTCTCCATTTTTTTTCTATTATCTTAATTTAATTCTCATCACTGTAGTCTATTAGTTCGTCGTAGTTTAGCCTTTATGTATTTAGTATTTAGGTACGTCTTTCGCATGCTCTCCTATAGATGTAATTAATTGCACGTAAAATACAACTCTGTTTATCGTTTCGGGAAACTTAGGAATAGTAAATCGAGTCGTGGCGTAGTGGCTCAAGCGTGCGACGGTAAATATGACAAATTGTGGTTTCGATTCCTGCTTGATGAAAATATGAAATATTTTATTTCTTTATTCTAGTAAAGAGGCACACTGCGGCGTTGCGCCACTCAAAACTAAATTCTTTAAGATTTTTTCTGCGTATCCTGTTATGTACGGGATACAGCGTGATACGAAATAAGGAATAATAGAAATTTCGTGTAGTATAAAATTTAGAGACTTATTAATAATTACTAAGTAAAGCATGATTAAAAATCTCCCTTCGATATTTATTGGTGTTACTTTATGCTGGCATATTTTATCATTTCCCATTGAATCTGTTTTATACATCATTCATTTCATTTGTACAAGCTTTTTATATTGTCATTTTTATTTGTATGTAAATATTTTTTGGAGTATTCAATATGGTAGATTGTTATTATCAAATATTTTAACTAATATGAAGAATGAAAGTTAATATTATTACTTAATACAAGCATTTAAAGGGGTATTTTCTGAAAAACACGCCCATATTTCGTGAACACCGGTAGTAAAACTGTTAATATATTTTTATATATGATAAGGATGTTTCTTTTAAATTTTATATTCTTATCTATTCAACTCTTGCGAGCTGCTCGTTGGCTTCTCTTATCTCTTATCACAGTTTCCTTTCCATGGATTGTGTTAAAACATCAATGATACACAAGTTCTTTATATAAAACACTGGTTATGGGCACATAAATAGACTAAAATAAATTGTTGCCACCATATTATTAAAATTGGCAAAGTAAAATATTGAGGAAAATTAACTAGCGCGCGCGTCACAGGTTCCCTATGGCGTTACATACGCGCATCGATGTCGCTGAGCGGGTACATGCCCCCCCTCTGCGACCCCGTAGACGGCCACCTCCTATTGGACGGCGGTTACGTCAACAACCTTCCAGGTAAACCAATCACAAAGCACCGTGCGCCACCATCGGATTATCGAATGCGTTCAAATTTGAATACTTGGTTGTGATTGGCTGAGTGTAAATATTTTACTTTTTTTTGTCTTCCTTCGGGTGGCAGTAGGGTAAAGGTTTTGCTTGGTTCGGTTTAATTGATTGTTCAAGTTGAAATATTTTGAGTGGTTATACAAATATAAATGTGAAAAAAAATTACGTCAAATAAAGGAGTATTAAAGTAAAATAAACACAGATTTTACATTTCGGGTCGTCGTATAGCACGCTAACTAATTCTTACAATAGAGTTTTAAGTTATAAATAAATACTAGAGAATGTATCAAAATTTACTAATATTTCACACATTTAAGCAATGTTACCACAGTCTAATATTTACACTCAGTTACAAAGGTAAGTGATGGCAACACTGGCACTTGTCTGGACAATTACTGGCAACACATAGCATCAGCTAGGTTTCATATCCGATTGTTCAGACAAAATAGTGGCTAAGTGTTTGATTAGGCATGCTATGGAGGTACTGTCGGGCGTCGATGAGCATTGCTGGTATATTCCCGCCGATTTGCGACCCCATGGACGGCCATCTTTTGTTGGACGGCTGTTATGTGAACAATGTGCCAGGTTGGTGTGATTTTTGATCAGTTTTAAATTTGGTGAAGATTATTTTTAGTCCTTTTTTTTGTATTATTGTAAGTATTAACATTTTCAATTTAAAAGTTCAATTTTTTACGTTTATTCTTGTTAGACGAATAGCTTAATTGATTTTTAGAGAATTCATAAAAAGTTTAAATTTATTTGTAAATTAAATCTAAATTCTTTAAATGATTTAATCCATAATTTTGCCTTATGAAGTTTGCAAATATAGATATCGGTTTAATTTTTAAAATTGGATTATTGGTATTTTTTTATATCATAAACTTTAAAACATCCTGTTTGTAACACCACAAACAACTGATGATTGATTTTTTGAAACGCGTCACAAATATTTTGATAAGAAACATGGTAAAGTAGAGTTGGTTTGTAAATTTAAATAACATATGATATAAGACAGTAGAAAACAGACAAATTAATATTTGAACTAAAATTCCATAAATAAAAATCTTGATTATAATCATTTCAGCGGACGTAATGAGGTCTTTAGGAGCTAAACACATTTTGGCAATCGACGTGGGCTCCCAAGATGATACAGATCTGACAAATTATGGAGATGATTTGTCTGGCTGGTGGTTGTTATGGAAACGGTAAGCCATATTGTTTTTACATTTACTTGTGAAGTAGCACGTTTAAGCGCGATGGCTGTGGGTTCGATTCCCACATAGAAGAAATAATTATAATTATATAAATATCATTTCCTGGTAACAAGAAAAGGCGAGAGAATTTGCCAATCAACACGCAATGTCGCAACAAAAATTGGGTTGGATTCTTAACATTTCCTTTTAGCTACTCTATATTGTCTAATTTGAAATTATTTTGTAAATGTTGTTTATATTTAATTCCAGGTGGAATCCATTTACAACTCCAGTGAAAGTGCCAAACCTTCCGGATATTCAGAGTAGACTGGCTTATGTATCGTGTAATAGACAATTAGAGGTATTTTTTTTATTCTATATATTAAAACATTCTCTTCACACTTACAATCATAAATAATGTTCCATGAAAAACTTTTGGACAATGTGACCGATGGTGGTGGTGATCGATGATAAATAGAAAACTTAAGAAAGTATTATTTAGTCATTTATAATAAATGTATTTTATTAATCAAATATTATCAAATCCAAAAAAAAAGTATATAATAATTTGATTGTCATTATGTTAGTATGTGTATGTGTAGTCCAATTTTGAACGTAGCCCCATTCGGGAATAGTTTTGATCGCTCAGACCAAAATTATTTTATCGAAATTAATTTTATTCTCAACAAATTTTAAAGGAAGTGAAAAAATCGGATTATTGCGAATACATACGACCTCCGATAGACGCTTACAAGACTCTACAATTCGGTTCCTTCGACGAGATCCGCGAGGTGGGCTACCGTCACGGCTCCGCCTACTTCGAGGGGCAGCGGCGCGGCGGCGGCGGCGGCGTCAGCGGGGCCGCGGCCGAGGGCCGCAGGCACGACAACCAGCCCGCTTTGACGGAGTAAGTCAGGTCTTACTATTACCCCCTGTGATACATACTATTATACAATAATATTTTTGTCTTATATTTTAATAACCATTGACATATATATAAATAGATGTTTTAAGCTTTACGCTGTATCCCTGCACATAGCGTGGTAAGCAAAGGGAATTTCCCGTTCCCCGTTTTCCGTCGAGTTCTGGAGGCTGTGTGTGAGTGAAGGAACAACAACAACATCAACATCGCGCTTTGTCTGTTACCAAAGCCAAAGAAAATGAAAATATTCAATATATTTCATTTTCTCGAGTGGGATTCAAACCCACGACCTGTTACGTTTACAGCTGTACGTTTGTGCCCCTGTGCCACGACTGGCCTCAATATAATTGCAAATATTATCGTTGACGTGAGCTACAAATTAATAATTATAAGCATGTTATATATGTCCATTTTCAGTTACACATTCACGGATTTGGCACAAATGGTGTGTTCTGTGAGAACAGCTCGAGATGTCGACGCTGAATCATCTTCTTCATCAGATTATGAAGATCAGCGGCACTTCGAGGGTTACGCGAGTGAACCCAGTGCTGGTATACTCGAGGTTAGTAGTTATGGTTGTTTTTCTTTTGCTTCTTTTTTAAGGAATATAGAGCTTAGAGTCGGGTCACTATGTTATGTTCATTGTATTTTAGAATTGATTGGATGTTTAATTTTACAGTCATTTTGCAACGAATGTCAGCATAATTGTGAATTTTAATGATATTTAGTTAGTTAATATTTTTTATTGATTTATAAGATTGTTATTTAAGATTTTTTTAAGCTTACATTTTTGGAAAAGAATTTTATTTTATATTATTCCAAAGTCAAATCAAAAAGGACAAAATTGTTTTGTAATTCTTCGTAAAATCATTCTCATAGCATTTATAACTGAGCTTCGTTTTAAAATATATGTAATTATATACATTATTATTTAAATAAAGTATTAATAGTAAAGATTATATTACTAAGAAAATTTGGGTGTATCGTAGATGTCGTCAAGCATAGAGGAGGGCGGGGCGTGGATCAGCGATACGGAACTGGTTTGCAAATATTGACCTGCACGACTAGTATTTTGGTTCAAAAATCATGTTTTTTTTGTTATTTTTTGGGACATAAGTAGCTTATATGTTTTGCTTTGTGCGATAACGACTGTGTTTTTGTAGGTGAAGTGACTAAAGGCATTTTTTTTAAATATATTTTATATTTTTTAAATATATACAATTGTTTGTATTTGAAATTATCTTGAAAGATAAAAAAGACATAATTGATAATATATTTTTTTTATTTTTTACTATTAAAATTTTATATCTTGTACTTGATATTATATGTTCGTATACAATACTTTTTATAATTTATTAAAAACATTCGTTATCGGCAAAAATATTCTTTTGCAAGTATATAATTATAATTCTATGTTCTGATTAATATTTTATTTAATGCTATCGTATTAAGCATTCTAAACTTCGAATACCTAATTAAAATTAATTTACTAAAATTTGCGCGCTTCTTATTTGGATTCATTTGGACTACTCACAGTAATACATTTCTTTAAAGAAATCTTTAGCATAAGTTCAAAAAAGATAGGCTTTTCCGTAATTTATTACATAGTTCTCTTTTTTTATTATTAATTTTTTTACGACGGTTTTCATTTATAATTTTCCCCAGCGTCATTATCAGGCATTCGAACATAAAATTTAATAAATACACATTAAATACAGATAATATAAAAGACAAATTCAAATTTTATTCTTAAAATCAACACATTGGGCTACGATTAAAAAGAACTTGTGGATTTGAAAAAAAAAACCAATTGTCTTCATATGTGAACGTCTATTTATACATTAGTCTGTGTAATTTAAAATCAAGACATATTTTCCTTATACACTTACAGTATGTTCGACGAGTCGTGACCACGCATAAAATAGCTGTAAATGGCTGCGCAGATTTGATTATATATTTTTTTCTTACTGAAATAAAAAAAAAGTCCAAGTTCAGAGCGGCCACGACACATTGTCCGTACTGTATATTTGTTGCCAATCTGTAAATATATTACGTTTTCTTGTTAATTGTTAGTATGTCGTCAACCAACTTACGGGCCAAAGTGTTGTACTAAAATATTTAAAACTAAAAAGGTGAACGGTATTTACTATCTGCTTTTTAATTTTCAATGTTGGCAACAGATTATTGATGAATTACATATTAGATTCGTTGAAATAAAATTATCATAACATTGTTACATACCATTTAAAATGTTAAAATAAATTCGCAATAGCTTTTTTTTATATACATAGATTGCATAAACTTTAAGAAACATTTTTTTTACCTTTTTTTAAAAAGAAATATTGACGAAAATTACAATTATTACTAAAAGGAAAAAGGAGAATGTTTGGAGAAAAAGAACAAACTGTTTCGTTCATGTCAATATTTCTATTACACAGAATTTATTTGCTATTAGAAATATTTACTCATATTTATTAAGATCACAATTTTTTTTCATATCATATTCATCAATAGTCTACAGCACTAATTAATGACATATATTGTATCAAACATAATTTTGAACATAATCTATAAATTAATAAATATTTACAGGAAGGGCTTCGAGCTCGTCGTGTAGGAGGATCCCTTTCCTTGTCAGAAGATGAAATAGACTCAGAAGCTGAGGTTTACGACCCGCTTAACAAAAGAGGAGGTAGATGAGACCCGACCTTGCACGATTTGTGCAAGGCGTTATATACATACGTGCAAGTTGAGAAGGAAAGTGTGAAAGTTGAAGGCGTAAATGTGAAAGTAGACGGTGAAAACGTAAAAGTTGAAGGGGAATGTGTGAAAGTTGGGGATAAAAATGTAAAAGTTGCGGGGAACGAGTGTGGAAGTATTGAAATGTGATTAGATTTGTCTATGTTTTTAAGTTTGTTAAGTGCTTAGATTTTGTTGGTATTCGAAATTTGAAATACTCTTGTGATTTATTTGGGAAATTTACTGTTCAATATTTAATATATTTTGTGGTGAAATTTTTTAAAATATTTATTTTTTGTATACAACCTGCTGTTGCATATAAATATATATGAAATCCATACGAAATGTATGTCAAAATATTTTCACAAGATAGTAATTGTAATGTTAATTTTAATTATAATATATAAATATTTAAAATAAAAAATAATAGTATTCAATTTCTATTGCTTACCATTTATTAAGAATGTAAATAAAAAAAATCATTAGTTTAAAAAATACTTTTAGTAATTGAAATTGCTCATTACCATTGATTTATTAATAAAAGTAATATTCTGAAAAAAATGGTCAATAAAAAGAACTTGTGTATAATAGCGTGCTTGAATTGAATTGAAATGTATTCAAGTAAAGAAAAACAGATTATTTAATAATTATACTCTATACTCTACCGTACCATAAAAATAAAAATAATCTAATATCAATATACAGTATAATAATTATAATTTTATAATGATTTGGACATAAAATTATAATTAAAAAAAAGACGAAATCATAGACACTTAGCCATTTGTAAAACTCTCTTATATGCATATATTAGTTTAATACCTGTCATACGCGCACAATAAATAGTCTATACTTAAACAAAAAAAAGATGCTTCCAAAAGAAAAGTGACCTAACTCATAAAAATAATTAAAATAAAAAAAATATTTTTATTTATATAAAAATATAGGTTTAATTAAATATTAAAGTTAAATTAAATATTAAAGGTTTTTCAATATGTAGTGAGTATTTACATTAAATTCATTAGTTAATGAATCAGTATTGATATCAGCTGTATCAGTTGATACAGCTGATATCAATACTGCCAATTGGTAAAACATGAAATATTATTAAATTGTTTTTTTATTTAAATAATTGAATTTACTACTAATGATAACTTCTTCAGTTTTCTTCTAATAATAGTAAATAAAGAAGTTATTCCAATAAGAGAAATGGACATAAGATCCAGATTAGCTCAAAAAACTTCAACCCCTAAAACTTAAGGCTTTCTTTTAAAAGTTTGTTAACTTTTTAAATAAGCTTCTTTATATAGTACATTGAAAAGATTCCCAAAGAAAATTGTGATGATATCAATATAATTTCGCTGTAAATGGCTTTTATTGGTTATTTTCCAAAACCTATAATATTACAAACTTATCAAAAAAAACTGTGTCCTGTACACGGCAGATATTATAAAAATGTTTTTTTTTTTCAATTTAATATCTAAATAGATTATACTTTAGGTATATATAACGATGTTTATATTATAATTAATGTATACAATAATTAAAAAAAAAGCTTTCGTGGTTATGCCAATTTGATACTGACAGCTTTAGGATAGTTTATAAATAATTAAGCAATAATAGCAATGAAGTTTATTTAGAATATTAGATCTAATGTTAGATCTAGAACTAGAACAATTAGGTCCCGAGTATGTTACTATTGGAATTAATTAGTATCGATATTAGAATATTGTGCCATATACTTATATGTGCGTAGTGAGGTCAAATTTATTCTTGAATATTTCTAGAAAATCTAAAAAACATAGTGATTAAACACTAGTGATTAACATTGTTTTTATTTTCTAATCGATCATTTTGTTTCTCTTAAAAGCTTAAAAATAAATAATAGTTATTGGGCAGCTACTAAATAATATTAATATGAAGCTAAATTTCTTTGATTAATTGAACAATTTTTTTTGGGTTATCCCAGAACTTTACTGTTCCTAATAAAGTAAACAATAACTAGCATTCTCTTATAGAATTGTGTACTTAGATATTTTTTCCTTCATATGTAAAAAAATCGTAAGAAATTGAGTTCATATTAGTACGTAGTAGACTATTGGAACGCAACTGACTGACATTGGCTTAATTGTTGTTTCATATATAAGATACAGGTATTATTATATTTATCAATATATAAAATAGGGAGTTTTAGTATACTCGGCAATATTAATATTTTTTAATTGGAAATATTTAATATTTTGATTTTCTCGTTCTGGTAACGAGGAAAAGGAGCGGCGTTAAGTACCACCACTCCTCTGTTGGTATTGCGTGTTATTTAATATATTCCTCGATTTGGTACAAGTCAAATCGTGGCGTTGAGTTCTGTCAAATAATAATGCAAATGCAAATGTAAGAATAAGGTGAAAAATAGGAAACGGAAATGTCTTTATGGGAGATGAGTGTCTTAACACTATGTTTCCACGTTCCCTCTGCCTACCCTAATATGTGTGGGATATAGCGTTAGGCTAAAAAATATATTATACTCGGCTGTCTTAATTATATATGTGATGAGATCAGCAAAATAAAAATAATTGAAGAAATTTAGTAATTTCTAATAACTGTATAATTTAGCTGCTTCATTCATTTTTATTCTCTATCTACATATTAATAGTTATAGAAAAAAACATAGCATTTAGAGAACATGTAAAAAAATTAAGCTTACTTCCAGAGTTTTTTTTTAATCTGAAAATCTGATAACAGCAGCTTTTTATAATATAGTGAATAATACAATATTAGTTTTTAATTTAGTGAGATTCGTATGTAACGGCGTATGACTGAACTGTAGATAAGTTTTGCCAACAAAGGCACAAAAATGTATGAGTATTCAAATACCAAATCTCGATGTATAGTTAATTTCTTTGTCAATAAATGCTCAAAACTTTTAAATGTTGTTTTATTTTAGTGGTTTCCTTAATAAATCGATTTATTTTTAAAGTTTATCTTATTTTTGATGCCAGTCGTGGCGCAGGGGCACAAAGTGTGACTGTAAAACCGACTGGTTGTGAGTTCGATCCCCACTCGAGGAGATGAAATATTTACTTAAATGTATATTTCCATTTCTTCACTCTGGTGTCGAGACAAAGCGCGGAGTTGAGTTCTGCCACTCAATACGCAATGCCTCCAGAATTCGGCAGAAAGTGGGGAACGGAGTGTCTTAACACTAGGTTCCCTCTGCCTACCCTGCTGTGTGCAGAATACAGGGTGAAGATGATTTTGATTTTTTTCGGTTACAAATGTTCTATTTCCAATTTGTAATAAAACATATAGATAAAAATCGATAACATGTATAATTTATTAATAAATGTTTTATGAAAATTATAAAAAAACTATTTAATAAAAAATACAAATATAGTAAGTCTAATGCTTATAAGACTTCCAATTGATCGCATAAATCAAATGCGCCTTAACTTTGCGCAGACGATCTAAATAATTATAAACGTTTACATCCGCAGTGTCGCTACCGTCGTTTCTAATAGTTTCGGCACCTTCAACAAAGATCGTCCTATAAATATGACCTTGCTCAAAACCAGGGCTTGTAGTTTCGCTTGTCCCATCCCAATCCTCGTGCGTCCTTATCCTGATTGCCTTGATAGTATCCTCCCAGTGCCGTTTCAAATGATTCCTTATATCGGGACAGTCGCATAGATTGATCAAGACTTGCATCGACCGTATTTGCAGTAATGGGCTATTGTGGATATAACACAAAACAATAAGACGTCTAGTTAGATCGTTGCAACATTCTTTAGCGCGCCATTTGGACCGAGTTGTTAGAGTTATGTATTGTAAGAGACCTACCGCACTAATTCTCTCTTCAATTGCGGGCGATACCAAGAATGGTCTTAGGAGGAATATAAGATCATTGATATCAGCTAGCTTCTTGCCGACCTCGTGTTTGCATAATTGTGTGAGACAGTCCATAGCGCCACACAAAATTAATGTATCGTCGTGCTCCAACAATTTCAACATAAATTGAAAAGCATTGGCCTTCAGCTGCACTTCCTGATCCCATTCTGCTAAATGTTCCAAAGTCTTCAAATGTATAACGACAATGCCGATATGCTCATTTTTTATCATTTTCAATAGATTCTCGATTATTTTGTTTGTTTTTAGCATTACTTCACAAGAACACCTATCTTGGCTTAACGTTTTTAAGGTAAACGCTGCAGCATATCTTATTTCTCGTTTATCTCTCATGATAAGCCACATAAGATTGTTCAATATTTCTTGACGAGACATAATTTGTTTTCTTCCTTGATAGTAATTGGCGAGTGACGTAAGAATCATGCAAACTTTTTCGCGTACAACTGGATCTATATGCGACATTAAGTCCATGAGACGATACACTACGTGAAGATTTATAAGAAATGAGGCGTTTTCCGAAATTTGGACCTAGTTGGAAAGAAAATTGATGTTAGTGACTAGCACTCTTGTCTTTTTATCTAATAGGCACAAGAACCTGATAATGAATCTGTATTCATTTAGATTTATGAAGGAAGACTGAGTGGTAAAAGAGGTAGTGTCACGACAAAGCATGAGGAATGCGGCCTCTCCCGGGCATGTATGGACAAACAGGTTAGTGGCAGTGGACGAGACGAAAAAGGCATAGAGAGAACACTTTATTATGACACTTGGGACTTTAGTCTTATTCCGAATGCTTCCGAAACGAAGATTGTAATATACAACTAACTAAATAAATAAATTGTTTTCTTTGTAAAAAATTACAAGTACTAGAAAGTACAATACCTGATCCATTAGACTATGAACAGCTTGCAACTGCACTAAAGGTTCAGTCGAATGGAGATCTCTTATTAGAAGCCTGAGGCCGATCCGACCGAAACCAAGGCTAGCTCGCGTTATATCCACATGAGGCGCGTACAACGACGGCTGCATGGACTCCAGTCTTTTTGCTGGTGGAATCTCTGAAATATTCTCTTCCATTACTGTGTGATTGACAGACGACGTACAAACGACGCTACAGGACTTAGTTAAGAATTTAAAAAAATAATATGTAGGAAGGATAGTGAGTGTAGGTGAGTACTAGCAATGTAAGCAAGTAACGCAAGCAAATGTGAAGTACTATGAGAGGATTTTTTTAATTCCTTTCCCATAGGGATTTTTTGACAAATTTTACCTTCATAAATATACCTTCATTCATTTTCTATTTACTAGAATAAACAATGATATTAACTAAAATAAATTTCACCATAACTAAAATAAAACAACAGGCCAGTCATGGCGCAGGGGCAAAAATGTTTATGTAAAATCGACTGGTTGTAGGTTCACTGGAGGCAATTAAATATTTACTTAGGCCCATTTATATTTTCATTTCTTCGTTGTGGTGTCGAGGCAAAGCGCGGCGTTGAGTTCCGCCACTCAACGCCACACGCAATGCCTCCAAAACTCGGCGGAAAGTGGGAAACGGAGTGTCCTAACACTAGAGTCCATCTGCCTGCTGTTTGCGTTATACAGCGTGAAGCTAAAAATAAAACAAAAATAAGCAACATTTTTCTAAGAGCGTATCTGAACTGAGTATAATATCATTATATAGAAACCATTTATCTTATTATATTTATTTAAATGGATGTAAAATAAATAAAAACAAATGTCCATCGCCTTGATGTTAATTTATTTAAAAAACAACATTTTATATATTAAAAAAGATAAACATTTGATTTTATAATTTACAAGATAATCTTATCTGATAATAATCTACGAGATAATCCTGTGCATGGCAAAATATATCCTCATATAGCTGTGTAGGTAGAGTTAAGACACTCCGCTCTCAACTATTTAGTAAATCTTTAAAAAGTGTAACAACTATTATACATTGACAGTTTCGACAATTTTTGCATTTTTGATTAATATCATTTTAACTATATAATTGTCAATTTATTCATCTACATTTCTTTCGTTTCTTAATAATAATAATAGCTATATCATATATTGCAAAGTAAAGTTTTAGCCAATAATTCAATAAAACATTCATTTATAGCAATTCTTTAAAACGGTATAAGTTTTTAATTTAGAAGCCGACTGAAATACAAGAACAACACTAAATATTAAGAGAATCTTGCCGAAATATATTAAAATCAAAATACAATTAAATCGGTTAAGTCGGTTCTGAGATGAACGTGTACGCAACAGACAAACAGATAAAAAATTAAAAATAATTATTTTTGGTTCTATTAGGTCGTTAAATGCCATCAATAACATTTTTTTCAATTAATCTTCCATGTACAGACACCTATCTTTTACGATTTTATTATAAATATATATATAGACTAATACCAACCAGTATGTGGATCAAAATGCTTCTTCTCCATGGCCATATCGACCGCTTTGTTTATAACGCGCGGGTTCATAGCGCAAACCAGTTGGAGATACGAATTCTTGTGGGCACAAAACATGATTTTAAATTATTATTTAAATCTATATATAAAAAATCTATAAAGATATTTAAATATTCATTGTAAGTTATTTAAAATATATGTTTTATATTTTATATACATAAGTGCTATAAATTATTTAACGTCAGAGGTCTAAAAGATTATGTAGATATTTTGAAGTCGAATGCCTTGATTTTTAAATATGTTTAAACAAAGAGTTTCCTATTGATTACTATTGCGTAAATTATTTATTAATTTATTATTTAGTTTTTTTATGTTTTTTTAGCATCACACTGTATTCCTCATGGGGTGAAAGGAACTTAGTTCAATTTAACCCCCTGAAGACATAAATTTGTGCGTTAACCACTAAAAAAATCCCATTTATCGTATCGCCAGTCTTTCAAAACACTCCCCTTACCGCCGCGCCCAGTATCAGTATATTGGGTCTTAATGTTTCGAGTGACTGCCAGTATCGCGATCATCTGGAAAGCAAGGCCAAGTTGGCCTCGAAGAAACTGGGGGTCATCAACAGAGCGAGACGGTACTTCACGCCAAAACACCGTTTGGCCCTATATAGGGCCCTGGTTCGGCCTCATATGGAGTACTGTTCTCATCTCTGGGCTGGTGCACCCCAGTATCAGCTTAAACCATTTTATCGCATACAACGTAGAATCATTCGAATCATTGGGGACACAATGATCTGTGGAAGGCTTGACACTTGGCTTTGCGTAGAGACGTCTCCTCGCTGCGCGTTCTCTATCGCATTTATCACGGGGAGCCGCCTGCCGCCGAATTTTCTAACCGCACAGTAAGTTACAAGCTAAAATATCATCCACAGCATCTGAATACGTAGTAATTCATTACTGTACGGTTTCGTAGGAACTTCCTTCCACGCGCCACGGAACTGTGGAATGGCCTACCCGCGGCAATGTTTCCAGGTCGATATGACATGGGTACCTTCAAAAAGCGCGTCTATCTCCACCTTGTCGGGAGGCAACGCACCTGTAGCTCCTCTGGTGTTGCACAGGGTCGTGGGCGACTGTGATCGCTTACCATCAGGTGACCCGAACGTTCGTTTGCCTTGTCCTTTAGCAGGGTAGGTAGAAGGAAACTGGGAACTTTGTGTTAAGACACTCCGTTCCCGATCCACTTCTTTTAGACATTTCTCAAAGTATCGTATATTGAGCGGCGGAGCACAACGCCACGTTTTGCCTGGTTACCAGAGCAATAATATTAATTTTTACAGTGCTTGAGTGGGAATCGAACACACAACTGTCGCAAGCTTGGGCCCCAGGGTCACAACGGACTCGTCAAAGAATTTATTATTCATGCCTATTTTATTTATAAAAAAATGCAAATTATAAGAAAAAGTTATCATTAAAAAAATATTGTCTTTTAAATTTAGTTGTAAACTTTTAACTACATCGGGAAACACTACTGTAGGCTAGATGTTCGATACCCTCTCGGGGGAAAGACTTGTTTCCATTTTCTTAATTTAGTAAGACAGAGCGCGGTGTTGTGTTCCGCCAGTTAACACGCCAATTTTGTCGTAAAGTGACGAACGGAATGTCTTGAACTCTTGACACTAGGTTCTTGCAGCCTACTGCGCTATACGCGGAATATTTTTTTATTACTTACATATTCTTTATATTAATATATGCACATTCCATTCTTATACCAAAAATAGACAACATCAATAAAATATTTTTTATTTATTTAAATGTATACAGACATAAAGTAAAAACAAAGATATAATAGACAGAGGTATTTAATTTTAACATATTTAATATTAAATTTTTGTTCATTTTATTTATTTAAGTCTCATACCGCATTCCACATATAGCATGGAAGGCAGAAGGAACCTAGTGTTAAGACACTCCGTTTTCCACTTCCCGCCGAATCTTGGAGGCATTGCGTGTTGAGTGGCGGAACTCAACGCCGCGCTTTGCCTCGACACCAGAGCGAAGAAACATTTCTTCGCTTCAATATATATTTAAATAAATATTTCATTTTCTCAAGTGGGAATCAAAACCAAAACCTTTCGTCTTTACAGTCGCACTTTTGTGTGGGCCATGAAAGACCTCATTTTTCTTATTATTTCTAATTCTCTACGTGCCCTGTGTGGATATAGCGTAAAGATGATTTTTTTATTTAGAAAGATTTTTTTTCGAAAGTAATTTTGCAAACAGTTGAATATAATACAAATAAAATATATAAACATCATTCTTCACACAGAAAAATCATGATCGTTTATGATTTTTTTAAATAATGAATAAGGAATCCTTCCGAGTGGGAATGGAACCCACAACTATTGCGTCTATTGAGTCACAACAGATTTAAAAAGTGTATTTATATAATAATCCATTAATTCTGTTTATAATAATGTAAATATGTAAAAATACAAGCAGAATTCAAATGTAATTATTTCCTAGGATAAGGCGTGCGGAACCCTTTCCTCCTACACTTGGTGTCCACGATGAGTTGTGCTTGTCTCTTCAAGTAGCAACGCGATGGGATATCCTCTTCTTCATCAGACGCTGAGGGAAGAATATTTTCTAAATAATATTTTTTTTTCTTAGTTTCATGCTGAGAGTATGCAGACGAAACCTAATGTTAAGACACTCCGTTCCAAGCAATTTTTGAGATAATGATTTTTAGGTGGAGAAACTCAACGCTTAGCTTTGTCTTGTTACCAGAGCGAAGTATAAATGAAAATAGTTTATTTCCTTCAAGAGAGTCGAATCCATAATCATCGTGCTTACAGCCAGCCTCTAAGCCACCGACGACGATGACGGCCTCATTTATCTTATTATTTCAGAAATATTTTATGTTTTAATAAAGTACTAACTTCACATTTTTATATATGTATCGGAAACCTACAGATGGGATAACTAAAGCCAAAAAATGAATAAAAAACCCAAAAAGCTGAATAGTAGAGAATAATTAACTTTTTTATTTATATTACTTAACTGATATAACGGAACCTGGTTTAACCGGTTAAGCAATAATAACGCTATATTTCGTTAAATTAGCCACTGTATGTCCAATATTGTAAAAATACTCACGCGGGGCTTTCACGGGTTCCCTTGTAACCAATTCCTTGTACGTGGGAAGTACTCTATCGGAGTCCTTGAGCGTGCTCGGCGTGCGCGCGCTGACGCCGGTCACGGAGGGGGCGCCGCTTGTCGTCTGCCATTTTTTAAGAATAAATCTTTTTAACTCAATGAAAAATTGATACAAATTTGTTATTTGTGTTTTGATTATAGTTCTTTAGCTTCACGCTGTATCCCGCTTATAGTACGGTGGGAGGTGGGAACCTTGTGCTTAGACACTCCGTTACCTTTAACACACTTCCGTTCCTCACTTTTGCCGATAGTAATTATTAAGTATTTAATAAGTGTTCATATTTTTATTTTTTTTAGCTTCACGCTGTATCTCGCATACAGCAGGGTAGGCAATTGGAATCAGATGAGACACTTCGTTCCTTATGCACTGACCAATTTTTGGAATATAGCGTGTACAGTAGCAGAACTCAACGCCGCGTTTTGTCTCGTTACCACAGCTAGGAAATAAAAATAATTTCTTCCCTGTAGTTTATTTTAATGGAATTTAGAATGTCTTGAAATTAAAACTTTGAAATGCCACTCTAAATATTACTTTTTGCAGTATGCGGCAACTTATAACTTACAGCCACACACAGAGACCAATTACTATTTAATTGTCATTAAAAGCAATTACCGTTTAAATCTGCCATATTTAGTGTAATAAGTTAGTGTAAACTCAAACGCTTGTTTGTTTTCAATATATAATAGTGAGGCTTCTATATTAAGTTTTTGACTTACGTTAGAAGGTACCACATGATCTCTCTGTTTCTGCGAGAGGAGGGCACTTCTGTTCCTCGCAGTGTTATATCTAACAGAGAGTACGGTGAGGATCTCCGCAATATCACGTGCTTCAGCTGTCCATTCGGGCATTGGCGGTTCACCTATGATCTGTTTAAAATTGTATTATATTGTATATTATATGTACATAATTTTCTTATATTTAATATGACAATATATTATAAATCATTATATTATTATATTATTTTTATTATGGGCAGGCCATATTGTCAGGAGGACTGACGACCGATGGGGAAGAAAGGTCCTCGAATGGCGACCACGTCTCGGCAAAAGGAGTACAGGCCGCCCTCCAGCCAGGTGGACCGACGACTTAAAAAAGACAGCGGGAATCCGCTGGATTCAGAGGGCGCAGGACCGGGCGGAGTGGCGAGCATTAGGGGAGGCCTATGTCCAGCAGTGGACTTCGAAAGGCTGATGGATGGATATTATAAATCAATAAAAACATGACTCCTTGTCACGTTTCGCCTGAGCGAAGTGTGCGATAGAGAGCGAGAGATGTATATAAGTAGTAAATATATTGTTAGTAGTACATTGTCACTAGGAACTAATTTGTTTATTTTATTATAAAATATATTTGACCTAAAAAGTGCAAATATAAGGCTTCAAGCTATAACGCATATAAAAGAGTAAGCAGAGGGAACCTTGTATTAAGACTCTCCGTTCACGCCAGCCTTTCGCCTTGGTGCTAGAGAGAAGAAATAAAAATATTAATAAATAATAATTCATTTCTACGAGAGGGGTTCGAATCCACAACCAGTCGTGTTTACAGTCACACACTTGTGCCCCTGCGCCACGACAACTGAAGTGCAAATAAATGTTAATTTATTAAAAAAAAACGGGTTAAGAACGAGTCGGGCGCGCCCAACGAGACTTCCGCACCAATTTAAGAATTGTAGGTCAACGAGAAATAGAACTTACTAGAAGTGAGTGCAAAGCCTATAAACTTAAGTTTACAGGCTTTGCACTCACTTTATATGAAATTAACTACAATTTTAAGTTTGTCATTATATTTTTCTATGACATGTTTATAAAAATTTACTTTTCCGATTTTTTCCTTTGTATGTATAGTAAGGTTTTGATTCCGCGGCGAATTCATACAGAATACAACAAAAACTTAGAAACTTGATTTTTGTTCTGTGCACCAAGGGACAGTAGACCTGAATATTTGATATAACATTCAGCTTGATACCTCCACGCGTTTCTGAGAAAAAGTGTCTTGACAGACGGACGAACGGAAAACAAACTGAACTCTATAAGGATTCCGTTTTTTTCCTTTCATAGTACGGAACCCTAAAAATATAGTTTTCAATTAATTTCTTTTTTGTATTATACAAATTAAAGTTAATTCAGTATCTAGCAATAGTTCAATTCAATTCATAAAAGACTGCATTTTTTATCAATATATTCTATGTTTGTATTATAACGTTATTACATAAAATTATCGTACTTTACAGACAATCAGTAACTTTTTATTTAATTTTATTTTATATACACATATCGGAATTTCGCGATAAACAGATTTTTTGCTGTTCTTTTTCTATTTTCCAAATACCGAAATTAAAACCATGCTTTGTAATAATAAAACCTTTTAAATACAAGTTTCTACAGATGGGGATTGAACCTATAACCATTTAGCAAACTCGGTCTCCAAGCTCAATTGCGATTGATATATGATACTATTATAAAAGATTAAAGTATTCATCATCATCATCATCATATTACCCCTTTGATGACCACTGCTAGACATAGAATACATAGAATATAGACTGAAGGATTTTCACTCCAAAAAATTAAAAAAACGTTCCAAAAGGCAATTTTTTCTATAGTTTTTTTAAATATTTCGCCTTCGTAAGAATAACACTTAAAAAAAATTAAAGAATTCACTCACATCTAACATTTTGCATAAATCGTATAGTAATCTTTTAATTTCTAGAAGGAACGCTTCCAGCTCTTCATATTTCTTCTGCAACTCCGCGTACTCTTTTTCCTCATTTTCTATTTTCAATTTCAGTTCGTTTATTTCCTCTTGACCTCTGAAATGTTAAAATATTTACTTTTAAGTCATAATAAACATTTTTTATTATAATTATTATTAAACATATTAGAGGCCAGTCGTGGCGCAGCGGCACAAAATGTGACTGTAAAACCGACTGGTTGTGGGTTCGATCCCCACTCGAGGAGATGAAATATTTACTTAAATTTATATTACCATTTCTTCGCTCTGGTGTCGAGGACAAGCGTGGCGTTGAGTTCTGCCACTCAACACGCAATGCCTCCAGAATTCGGCAAAAAGTGGGGAACGGAGTATCTTAACGCTAGGTTCCTTCTGCCTACCCTGCTGTGTGCGGGATACAGCATGAAGCTGATTTTTTTTTATTATTAAACACAACATATATCCACGCGTCGTGTGGTCGTCGTAGGGTACTAAGAACATAAAGACGAAGGAAAGCGTTTATAGCATACAGTAACTACTTTTGATTTTATTTTTTGTTTTTTAAGTCATAATAAAGAAAAAAAAGGAAAATCTTATTTAATTATAATAATAAAAAACATACTCATCTTTATCCTTCACAGATGCAAATTTATATCCTTCCAATTCCGCCATCAAAGTGGTCTGAGTTTGTTCCAATTGGAGCTTCTCTTCTTCAGTGGACTGCTGTAAGTAGTTCAGTCGTTTCGACGTCTCGCGTTGAGCTCTGAACCTGTCGAATACTTCTTCTGGATCTGTTACACCTGTTATTAAATATATTAAATATATATTATATATAAGTAATGTCTGTACATACAGTTATTTTATTTATATGTAAATGAAAGTTTGTAATACGTGAAAATTTATGCACATGATAGTACCTGACACTATATATAAAGGAGGGAACCTGGAACCCTAGTGTTAAGGACCCTCCGCTCCCGTAAAGACATATCTATACCCCACTTACCGCCGAATTCTAGAGGTATTGCGTTTTGAATGGCGGAACTTAACGCCCAGGTTCCCAGGTTCCCTCTGACTACCCTGTTATGGGATACAGAAAAAATAAACCTGTTAGTTTCATTAGACGTTGAAATACTTCTTCCATTTGCGTGGCTGCCGAATGTTCTTCAGTGGCGGCGTCACCTTCAGTAGATCTTGTTGATTCTTGTCTTACAGGACGAACTAAGAGATAACAAGCAATAAAAAATAATAAATAACCCAAAATAAATATACACAATAGATTGAGATTAATTTCGTCGTGGCAGTTACTATACGTACTATTTGTGTTAGTTCGATTTCTCACAGTGAATCTTTATAAATATTTTGGTAATTTTAATTTTTTTGTCTTATAAAAATGCGCGGTTTCGATTATTAGTGTTTTATACAGAATATCCTATCGAATTTGGTAAGTGCCTAAAATCTAAATTTTAATAATCACATCATGTCAGTAACAGGCTAGGCGTTACTAAATTATCATTATATCTATTTTCTATTATACTATAGTTAAAAATACACAATAATGGTTGCATTTAGCCATAATCATAGATTTATTCATAATTTATGATATGTATGTGAGCCCAGTCGTGGCGCAGCGGCACGAGGTGTGACTGCAAAACCGACTGGTTGTGGGTTCGATCCCCACTCGAGGAGATGAAATATTTACTTAAATTTATATTTCCATTTCTTCGCTCTGGTGTCGAGGTTAAGCGCGGCGTTGAGTTCTGCCACTCAATACGCAATGCCTCCAGAATTCGGCAGAAAGTGGGGAACGGAGTGTCTTAACACTAGGTTCCCTCTGCCTACCCTGCTGTGTGCGGGATACAGCGTGAAGCTGATAAAAAAAAAAATTATGATATGTATTTTTCACATAAACGCTTCTATATAATACTAGAGGGAGCGCGCAGCTTCACCCGCTTATTTGCACCCTTAGGGGTGAATTCCAAAAATCTATGAAACTCGTGTTCTATAAAGTATTTTTAACAGTGTGAATTTAAATTTTTATAAAAATCGGTGGCGATTTCAAAATTTTTCCATATAAACTGTCAACCCGTTATTTGAAGCTTTAGGGGGTGAATTCTTAAAAACTATGAAGCACGTGTTCAATGAAATATTTTTAAGAGTCTGAGTTTCAAATTTTATGAAAATTGGTAAAAAAATTCAATTAAATTAAATTAGCTTCACGCTGTATCCCGCACACAGCAGGGTAGGGAACACACACACACCGCACACAGAGGGAACCTAGTGTTAAGACACTCTGTTCCCCACTTTCTGCCGAATTCTGAAGGCATTGCGTGTTGAGTGGCAGAACTCAACGCCGCGCTTAACCTCGACACCAGAGCGTAGAAATGGAAATATAAATTTAAGTAAATATTTCATCTC
>JAAIXJ010001769.1:967606-1043259 GCA_013403705.1 Heliconius hermathena | reverse complement strand
ACTTAATATATGTTTGGTAAATTTTAAATAAAATTAGCTTCACGCTGTATCCCGCACACAGCAGGGTAGGCAGAGGGAACCTAGTGTTAAGACACTCCGTTCCCCACTTTCTGCCGAATTCTGGAGGCGTTGCGTGTTGAGTGGCAGAACTCAACGCCGCGCTTAACCTCGACTCCAGAGCGAAGAAATGGAAATATAAATTTAAGTAAATATTTTTAAGAATTTGAATTTCAAATTTTATAAAAATCGGTGTTGATTTAAAAAAATTCATACAAACTTTCATCCCTTTAGGGTTAAAATTTTTCAAAATCCCTTCTTAGTGGATGTCCAGATAATGAAAATAAACATCTGTCCAAATTTGACGTTTCTACGCACAGCGGTTACGGCTGTGCGTGCGTCTTACCACAGTCAGTCAGGTGCATGTCCTCTTACATATATACATAGCTAACATACGCGCAGGCGGGAATATCCTCTTCTCCAGCTTGTCCAGCTCCCTCCTCCTGTCGTGGAACCTGTGCGCGAAGTAGGCGCGCTCGGCGGCGCGGCCGTGCTCGGCGCCGTGCGCGCGCGCCGCCTCGGCGCCGGTGGCCGCGCTGGCGCGCAGGCGCGTGTCGGCGGCTTCTTCTCGAACTATCTGTTTTAAACGATTTATAGAATCGAGATTAAATATTTGAACGCATATTATGTATAAATTTAATAAACATTGTTATTTATATTTCCACAAATCACAAACATTTTGAACCATTTTGAATATTTGAGTTACACATTAAACAATACGCTCATTTTGAATTTATAACCAGTTTCAACAAAAGTTGTTTAATTTTATTATAATAAATACCTCAAGCTTTTTTATTTCTTCTTTTTGCTTCTTTAAAATATCTTCTATCCTCGAGAGTGAACTTTCAAATTTAACTGAATCTTCTATTAAAGCTTGCCTGTTAAACAGGTGTTAAACATTTAGACTCATTGTATATGTAGGTATTTCTATATATTCTTAACAAAAAAGATGTCATTGTGGCGCAGTGGAACTATGGCTTAATTTTTGATTAATAAACGTGATGGCTGTGGGTTCCATTCCCATCTGGGAATATGAAATATTTTCATTTCGTCGTTCCGGTAACAAGATAAAACTTGACTTCGTTCAACAACGTACAAAGTTCAACTCCGTAACACGCATCGTCTCTAAAAATGGGCGGGAAATAGGGAACGGGGTGTACTCTGCTATGCAGGAAAGAATTGCGTGAAAAAAAGTAGTTTTTTTTACTTATGTAATTTTTTTAAAGTTTACTTTTGTATTTTTTAATTTACCTGATAGAAGAATATTTCTTCTTAACAAGTTCTGCTTCCGTCCACTGAATGAGGACTTTGTGAATTTCATTCTCCAAATGGGAGACATTCTGAAATTTACACAATTGTAATAATTATTAAAAATTTGTCGAAAATATTTAATAAATTCTTTGAAAATATTGTTAGATATGTCTTTGAACTCTAGTCTAGTACTCTATACATTTCATGAAGATTTTAAACATTAAAAATAATTGCAATTTTGTTTTCTTGGCACAATAAGCAAAAATTATAGATTATACTGCAACTAATAAAATTAAAAATCTTGTATTTCCTTTTTCTTCTAAAAAATTCGAAAAATCTAATCTCAATGTTCTCCTACACATGTCCAGCAGATTTTTTAATCATATTATAAAACAACAACAGTTACAGAAACAAACAAAAGTTTGCTTAATTTAATTCTTAATTTAAAATCAAAACATACCTTTCTTGCTCGAGTCGTGATTTTTGATTTCACTAAATCACTTTTAGTACTTTCTATTAAAAGTTTCTCGTATTCTTTTTCTAAGTTGCGCAGTTTCTTCTTCTTGCTGCCTTTGTCGTATTTCAATAGGTCCAATATCTTCCTTTGTTCTATTACTTTGAGGTCTAAGTTGTGAATTAGCTGAAATAAAAATATTTTTTTTAATAAGGTTAAGCGCGGCGTTGAGTTCTGCCACTCATCACGCAATGCCTCCAGAATTCGGCAGAAAGTGGGGAACGGAGTGTCTTAACACTAGGTTCCCTCTGCCTACCCTGCTGTGTGCGGGATACAGCGTGAAGCTGATTTATTTAAAAATAATTTTATGATCTATGGTGAGGCCAGGCGTGGAAATAAATGAAAAGTGTAATATTTTTATATCCTCGTTTTGGAGACAGATCGCGGCGAAAACCACGACTGAAAATGCGATACCTCCAGAATTAAAGTCTTAATGGAAATGGAGTGTCTTAGCACTAGATTCCCTCTATCTGTGTGTATCGGTAAGTCTGTTGTGGCTCTCAAACTTAAATAAACCAATTTTAATTTCATTTTTTTTGGTCCGAAACGTGACTTAATTCACAGTGTTAAGAACACTGTGAATTAAGTCGTGTTAAGTCACGACGATTCATGAAAATAAGTTCAGGTATTAAGATTATCAGCATTTTTCTAGTTGTTTATTCGTTTTTAGAGTTTTTTGTGTCGGAGGTTGTTAATTGTATAACATTTACATTACATTAAATATTAGCGTTTATTTTTTTAGCGTCACCCGTGTACAGCAGGGTATGCAGAGACACTCTGTTTCCTATTTTTCCGTCGTCTTCCAGAAGCATTGCGTGTTGAGTAGCTGAAGTCAACTCCGCGCTTTGCCTTGACACCAGGACGAAGAAAATATTAAATAGTACATTCAGAAAACGATTTGATTACTTAAATACAAAATTTTATTGATATATCTAAACATTGTAAATTTTCTAGGATTCCATAGGATGTGATTGTTAGATAAAAAATGATATAATAGCTTCTAATACGAAATATTAAATTACATATTATAAAATGAATAAAATATTCTAGATGACTTTAACTGAATAATAAAATTTGACATATAAATATAAAAAACCGGACAACTCCGAGTCGGCCTCGCCCACCGAGGGTTCCGTACAAAAATTAGAGGTCTCGAGCTTTTCCTGAAATGCAAGCTTAGCTTAGCCAGAGTCCTCTCCTCTGATATCTCACTTAACCTAGCAGCTTTAATACGAAATTTTGTCCCCATTTTAAGGTTATTATTTTTTAGAATTTAACCGCAAATGTATTTTTTCCCAAAACTAGTAGGTACTACCTGTAGATGCTATCTGCCAAATTTCATAATTCTAGGTAAACCAGAAGTACCCTATTAATTTTGATTCCCTTTAAAGTGTCGAAATACTCGTTTTTTGCTACATAAACGGCCATTTTTTTTAAGTAAATGTAGAAATATTTTTTTTTTCAAGTAATCATGGGGCTCTAGATCTAGGTATATGGTTTAAATTTCAACTCAATTTCTCCAAGCGTTCGTGAGATACACACAGCTCTTGACGATGACGACGTCGAAGACGGACGGACGGACAACAAAATGATCTTATAAGGGTTCCTTTTTCCTTTACTGTTTCTTTTTTAACGGAACCCTAAAACAGCCTTTACCTCAAATCCAAAACTAATAGTCCTTGAACTTTTAATTTGAATACATTTTCTTGGACTGGTCAAAAAAAATATGTGCAAAATTTTTATGTATTATCTATTATACATAATTAGAATATTCACCAACCAACTTTAAAAGTAACTTTTAATTAAAAAAGAAAAATATACGTTTTTTTTAATTAAATTGTGTAACATATCTTATATTCTATGTATTTTTTTCTGTAAAGAAAGTAGTAAGTTTCATAAAAAAAAACAATACTAGGTTATAAATTCACATCGTCGTTCAATCTTATTTATATTATTTATCTATTGAAAGTAAAATTTTTAAATGTGCGGAAAATTATGATGGTAATATTTTTTAAGGATTTAATTCTGATAAAGTATTTTTTATTAAGCTTCACACTGTATCCCACACACAGCAGGATACGCAGAGGGAACCTGGTAACCAAGTGTTAAGATACTGCGTTCTTATCAAGACTTTCGTAACTTATCCCATTTTGCGCAGAATTCTGGAGGCATTGCGTGTTGAGTGGCGGATCTCAACGTCGCGTACTGTCATGTTACCTTATCGGGGAAGTGGAAATAATACCGAGTGGAAATCGGAACCTCCAGCGGTCGCGCTACAGTCAAACGCTCTCTAATGTCTATGTACTTACTTGTTCCGAATTTTTGTTGCCAATTGGACAGACATCGTTGATATATTTTTTGACCTGTGCCTCTTCCTCCCCCACTATCTCTCTCGCTTGTGCGAGTTCCTCTAATCGAATTTTTATTTCTTTTTTCAGCGTATCTATTAAGTCACTGTTTTGTTTTTTCTCAGCTTCACTTTCCTCATAATTAGATTTTCTTTGACCCTCTTTAATGATAAAGTTAATAAAAAGTTTAATTTTTATATAATTATTTTATATACTTATAGACTTATTTTTAGGAATAAAATCGAGAGATACATTTCTTTGAAACGGGCGATGACTAGTAATTATATATTTTTTCAGCTTCATTCATTATCTTGCTTATAACAGGGTGAGCAGAAGGTACTCCGCTTTTCACTTTCCACAGAATTACGTGATGTGGGCGAAACTAAACGCCGCACTTTTGCAGTATCATATACGGATACATATATATGTATATCTGCATATGCATAGATTTACTTGCGTGGATTTCATGAAGTGAAATGAAAATCCTGTTTATTCTCGTTCCCGTAGGAATCTCAAGAAATTATATCTTAGAGCTCCTCTACACTATCTAAACTGCTTACGTGCAAATTTACTACTTTCCGCTTCTAGTCCAATAGTTTTGGTCCATGCAGTCAGTAACAAAAGAGTTTTATATACATAGACTAAAGCCTAACAAATATATTATTGTGATATGGANTATATATATATATATATATATATATATATATATATTTATCTATATCTAATAATTATTTTACCTGACAATTGTATTTTCTTTTTAACTTCAAATATTTTTGTATTTATCGTCGTTAGTTTGTCTTCTGTTTCAATTTCAAAAGGATGCCTTTGATAGCACATAGCCATTTCTACTATTATGAATAATTTAAGTTTAGTTAAATTGAATATATTAGATAAAAACTTTATGTACAGTACAGTCCTAATTCCAAAAAGCTTAGTAAAAGCTCAACAACGATATCGATTTAACAAAATAAGCTAAGTGTTGTGTTTAATAGTATGTAGCATACAAACCAATTAAATACGAATGTACGTTACAAAGTAATTATTATTATAAGTTTAACGGACTAGATAATAATATTCCCCTCTCTAATTCAACCCCTATATTATTATAAAACACTAGCGCCATCTTTGCTAGTGATGTGGAACTACTAAGTCCAAAAGCTCCTCCGACTAGTGTTGAATTGCATGATTTCTCCATTGAATCAACATTCCTTCGCGTATCGATGTATGTGTGCGTGTTCGCGTTCTCACGGATTTTTGGGCCAAAACTCGCTATTCTATAAAAGAAATAACTTATAAATAGTCCCAAAATATAAGTTTTAACTATTTATAATAGTTTAAAAACTTGATTATTCAATTTAAGTGTAATAAAAAGGTGCGCGCACGCACACAAAGCACGCGTCCGCCATTTTGATTTACCGTACACAGTGTATTTACGAACAAAGCCGTCAGATGCGAGCAGGACGCGGCTGCGCATGTTTCTACCGGGCTTACGTTTCATTTGAATGTGTTTTACCGCTAAAATGACCAATGCACAAGGATTCTCGACGTAACAACAGTTCAAAAACAAAATGAAGTGTCAGTTCTTAGATTTAGTACGGTGAAGTGTTGTTAATTGTGTGCAAAACGACATAGAAATAGGAAAATAAATGTGTGTGATCCATGTGTGAATGTTGTGTTTCAAGATGTGGTCAAGAAACTTTATACCGGATTATGGGATTAAAATTTTATCTGTATACATTTTGCTGTCGCTGGCGGCGAGATTATATGTAGAAGGTAAGTTTTGAATGGCTGTTTTGAATATCTAGAGCTTATGAAAGCGCGGTGGTGCAACACGGCCGCGGTGTGTTGACGCGCGAATGTATCGAGCTTTCGATGTATCGCGGAGCTTCTCCATTCGGCCGGGTTGCATCGGTTCTCACAGTTTTGTAGAACTTGTGTAACTTGTCGTTTAAAAACTAGCGTGTAGTCGTATTGCGTTTTTCTATACATTTTTTAATTACACCGCATCTGGTGTTGCGTATTAATTATAATGTTTGTTCGTGTGTAAATGCCCTTATGGGACGTATATCTAGTTTTAGATCTAGTTATTTTTATATTTAGATTTTGAACTTTTCTAATTTTTCATTTACACGAATGATTTAACCGTAAAAATTGTTTGTAATCTCTTACATTTTCAATAAAAACTATCTCAAAATCATAACTTTAAAACTAAACGATTTTATAATTCTTAATTCACTTATTATTAAACAATAATGCTAAAACAATAGCTGTAGTTGTTTAAACTTTTGTTTAAACATAATTATAACGATAATTAAAACAAATGACGCTTTAAGCGAGCGATACTGTTACATTTTACGATTCAAATGAACTAGATAATTTATTTCACAATAACTTATCCTTACTAAGTCTTTACCTTTCATAATATTGAACTTGCGACCTGATATACATATGTTTCTTATTATTAACCATTTCGCATTTCATATGGAGTATATGTAAATAGAAAATAGTGTTAAGATAATCCGTTTTCCACTTTTCACCCTTCTAACATACATTGAAAGTCGTATAACAAACGTCTCACTTTGTCCTAACTCACCTCACCAACAAATATTAGATTTCCCGTGACCGAGAATCGAACTAACAACCATTATTACATCTTATATACATTTCCCAACGCAAATAAAAGCTATTTACGCCCTTCAAAACATCAGTATTCCCAACACCCAGCAAAGGGTCAAATAATATATTTATAATGTTCTAACAAGGACACTCTAAGCCTAGATTTCGAGATAAGAACAACTAAGTACAGTGCCACGCATAGCTAGCACGACGTCCACAACAATCTAGTTGAATACAAATGGATACATTTCTGTATTAGTATTCCCTACCATCGTTACACGATTTCTGTCGTCGGGACCACGGTGGTACATTTTGAATATTGATTAAAACACATCTTCTGACTGTTTAGAGGTACATTTTTGGTGAAAATAGCGTAGAAAGTTGATATTTTTGTTATTCTTGGATCGTATTTTGTTATTATAGCGTTGTTTTTGTGTATTTTGTTTGGTTTTCATGTGTTTGGTGCAAAGATTTCGTGGTTTCATTTCGGTTTTAGAGATAGAAAGTATAAATAAATATTGAAACAAGAATTTTTCTTGACAAATCATATTTTACTATTTCAAAGAAGTTGTTGTGGTTTGTTTCTGTAATGTAACAATGTTGTTATTGAAAATTGTTAGCCAATTATAACAAGAATAACAAAAAAAAAATAAAGTATTATTTTATGAAACAAAAACTAAAACTACATAAGCGAACTTAAAATTTACAAAAATTATATAAATGTTAAATTACTTACAAATGTGTATGTATGTATGCATGTATATATAGTTTATTATACCTAAAAGAAATAATAAAACTCAACACACTGGTGTAAGATGTATCAAAACGTATGGCTCATATTGTTAAAACATGGCGACCGCTCCATTTTAAAACAATCGCAATTAACGGTCAATTGTCTGATGCGGCGAATTGATGTGCTTGCTAGGGTTGACAATTTTTTAAGATTTTTTAGCTTCACGATGTGTTCCGCATGGCAGGGTACGTAAAGGGAACCTGGTAACCTAGTATTAAAACTCCCCGTTCTTATCATGATACTTCCGTTCCTCACTTTCTGCCGCTTTCTGGAGGTCTTGCGTGTTGAGTGAACTAAAGCCGCGGCGCCTACGTTAAGAGCGAAGGAAGAAAATTTTCGTTTTTTGGCTTTTAGTACCAAGGTAATAGCGCGGCGTTGAGTTCCTCGACTCAACACGCATTGCCTCAAAAATTGATTGGAAAGTGGGAACGGAGCATCGTAACATTAGGTTCCCTCTGCCTACTCTGCTATATGCAGAATACAGTGTAAAGTTGAAAAAAAATATATATTAAAACAACTTTATTCATATCACTCCACAAAATTCTGAGTGACACGCTTCTCCGATCGATACGCTTTGTTTGCTTACAATTGTTAAGCATTCTGCCGTAGCCATGTGCGTACGTTATCTATAAAAAAAAACATGGGGTCCACAATAATAGTATTGTACGATACTACAAGGGAGATCGTCTGTACTTTCACGCTTTAACAATTTCTCTTATATAGAATTATATCATATATTCTACATATAAAATAGCTTTAAAAGTGATATTTTAGTGACTATATTTTGTTTATGTAAATATAATCTTTTAATCAATAAAACATAGTATAATATTTATGTTGCTAATGATTTTAGCATAATGTCTTGTAAAATCCAGTATCCACATTTTAGTTCTATTAACATATTTTTAAATATTGATAGTATGTTTTCTTCTAGTGCTGTCGAGTTGAAGTAATAAAATATATTGATATACATATTAAAAAAATAATTATAATTTTATATTTTTTTAGCATTCCCGCTGCCAACCCTAAGCGAGGTCTGTGTCACATATAAATCTCAACTAAGAAGTTTAGAGTACCAATTTCTTACTTAATATTTTGCATATTTAATGTTTTCCGTTTGCCAAACGATTTTGAGCTTTATTTCTATGGTAAAATCAACTATCTCATGATTGTTGCGTGCACAAGAAATTAGTAATACGGCAATCTAGGTCTGTCATTCTTTGAAGTCTTTAGGTTTTTGACTTTTGAACTCGACGATTTGAATGGGATTTTTTTCTAAAACACTGTATTTACATAACTGTTAGATAAATAGTGTGCGTGTGTGTGTGTAAATGTGAATCATTTAGTGGTTTGAAATATCAAATATCATTATGTAAATAATTACGTAGATCTTAACACTAGGTTCCCTCTGCCTACCCTGCTGTGTGCGGGATATAGCGTGAAGCTGATTTATGTAGATTTTGGGATTTTTTTCTAGTAGCAGGGTAGGCAGAGCCAGCCAAGCTAAATAAAAATGAGGCCTATAGTGGCGGTGAAATGCACGCTTGTGACTGTAAACTCATAAGTTGTATGTTCGATTCTCATTCGAGAAAATGAAATATTTAATATTTTTATTTCTTCTCTCTGCTGTCGAGGCAAATCGTGGCGTTGAGTTTCGACAAACTCATACTCAAATTTTCAGTGGAATTGGAAGCGGAGTATCTTAGAACTAGGTTCCCTCTACCTACCATACTATATGCAGCGTGAAGCTAAAAAAAAACTCTGAGGGTTAGTACTACATAATATATTACAAAAATGTTAATTTATAATTTTATTTTGTTTTACCTGCATTGAACTTCATCTTTCCATTTACCATGTTTAAACAAAAAAAAATCACATTATTACCAATCGATTAAAAATATGACTCCAAATGGGCGTTTGAACTCACTTTAATTACTCAAGCAATAAAATCTATATACGTTTAAGATATTTGGACCACACACTGCCTTTACACTGTATAATATATATTCTGTAACAATTTTTCTCGTTACTTTGCCTTCTTGGGCGAATCGAGACCGCTGACCGGTTCTTATATCATTCTAACGATTGCCTAAACATCGATTATAAAGTATTAATCATTTTAGTTTTAAGTTTAAACTGTATAGAGTTAATTATGCATATCGTAAAATCGATGTTTAGTTTGTAAGAAACTATAAATTGTAATTGTTAATATTGAAATGATGGTAACATTAGGTAATAATATTTTTTCATAAAAAAATGGCGGCGAAAAAGAACATCTCTCTTAACATTTTACAATTTAGAATACTTAATTTTTATTCAGGTATAATAATCTGTGATTTAGTTTATTTGATTGAACGCGTTGATGTCAGGAACAATCAGTTCAAATTAAAAGATTCTTTTTGTGTTATATAATCCATTTAGAATTCCATATAAGCTAGTATCAGATGAAAAATAAAAAAAATTGTAACGTAAAATGCGGACCAAGCGTGTGACTGTAAACGCGACGTCTTGTGGGATCGATTCCCACTCAAAGAAATGAAATATTTAATATTTCCATTTCTTCGATGTAAAGCGCGGCGTTGAGTTCCGCCACTCAACATGCAATGCCTCCTGAATTTGGCAGAAATTTTCGAACGGAATATGTCAACACTACACTCCCTCCGCCTACCCTTTTACATGCGGGTTACAGCGTGAAGATAAAAAAAATAAATAAAAAAAATAAAGAACTAACTACCCTATTCTAGTTAAAAATTATCTTGACGATCAGAAATTATCTCAATTATAATACGGCCAATAAATACCCAAGTGTAGTAGCCACAGCAGTCTTAAAAAGAAACTTATTATTATATTATAAAAAGCATAATTACCACATCGCTTTTAAAAGTAACTTTGTTCTTCATACAAGTACAAACAAGTATATTTAAAATATCGAACGTAAATTGGAACGCTAATCGAGAGCTGTAAAGCAATCACTCCCCATCATTACACCATAAAATCATTTTGTACGTAAGTTTTAGTACATTGTGTCGGCTTTTTTATATGTAATTATGAAATAATATTCAATTTTACCGGATGGTGCACTGGGACCACGTCTAAATATAAAAATAAATAAGTTTAGCTTCACGCTGTATCCCGCTCATAGTGGGGTAGGCAGAAGGAATCTGGGAACCTCTATATTCCTGTCCTCATGTCTAAAGACTGGTTAAGTTTGTTACACTCCTTTCTTTACTTTCCGTTGAATTTTTGAGGCTTTGCGTTTTTATTGGCAAAATTAAACACTGGACTTATGCATCGTCATCAGAGCGAGGAATGAAAATATTAAATATTTCATTTCCGCGAATGGAAATCGAACCCCACAATCGTCACGTTTACTGTCACATGCTTACCTCAACGCCCTTTGATCAATATTCAAATTAATTTGATTTCTCCGCTCAGAAACTGAAAGGGCGGCGTTGAGTTCCGCTTAAGACGCAATGTCTTAAAAAATGATGGCATTCTAGTATTAAGACATTCCGTTAAAAGCTATATTGTTATAATATTTAATACCTATCAGCCAACTAACATGCGGGATCATTGTATAAAAATGATTTTGAGGTTTCTTATACCGTCGTTTGAAACACAGTTTTTTTATCGTTGTATCCACGTAGGTATTATATGGGAAATATTATTTTCTCATGCGAAAGTTCACCATTGTCTTATAATGTCTTAACTCTTAACTATTTTTGTAACACGAAAATTATAGTGTTTTTTTTTAATTAACGCCCGTTGCTTGTTAGATATATGTACGTACAATGAACTGCGTCAAGTTGAATTTATGTGTGATATGATAACAGAATTTTGTGATTGTTTTTCTTATATATTGTAGTTAATATTAGCCAAATCAGCTCAAGCGCGGCGTTGGGTTCCACAAGTCAATTTGTAATATCTCGACAGTTCCGCAGAAAAGGAGCGTCTAGCGGAAAATATGTGGCTACAAAAAAACTAAATAAGATTTTTTTTAAGTATTTGTTTGTGTTAATTACTTTCTTTTACTTCCAATCGTAATCATCTATACAAGACTTAAGATCCAATGTATATATGTAGATCTGTTGAGCACTGCTTTATCTAATGAATAAAACACGAAATTCGAAGAGATTCTATTAGGATTACTTATTGTAGGTGTTAAACTTTGTAAGAAGTATAAAGTTCATATATGAATAATAACGCAATAAGCCGTGAGGCCGGTCGTGGCGCAGCGGCACGAGGTGTGACTGCAAAACCGACTGGTTGTGGGTTCGATCCCCACTCGAGGAGATGAAATATTTACTTAAATTTATATTTCCATTTCTTCGCTCTGGTGTCGAGGTTAAGCGCGGCGTTGAGTTCTGCCACTCAACACGCAATGTCTCCAGAATTCGGCAGAAAGTGGGGAACGGAGTGTCTTAACACTAGGTTCCCTCTGCCTACCCTGATGTGTGCGGGATACAGCGTGAAGCTAATTTAATTTTTTTTAATTTTTGACGCAATAAGCTTTACGGCAGAGTAGACAGAGAATAAGAGCGAAAGAGGGAGAGAATCTAGTGTTAAGACACACCGTCCAGAACTTTCTGCTCAATTTTCGGGACACTGTGTATTGAGATGTGACACTTAAAAGTCACGTTTTATCGAATGAGGTCCAAGGAAATGTAAATAACTTTAATATCATCATCATTCTTTAGATAGTGTTTTAAAAGTTCGAAAAGCGAGGTTGACAGAAGGAAACTATTATAAAGACATTCCGTTCCCCCACTTTCCGTCCAATTTTCGAGACATCTATTGGAGACTTTGTCTTCCAGAACGAGCGAAAAAAATAACAGAAATATAATCAATCATTTCTTAATCCACTGTTTATTAGCCATGCTATCTTAACCGCCCAAAGCCTTTTTGGCTTAGGATAACTCTACTTTTATAATTCTTAACTTCTTTTAGTTTAACTTCGGCTAGCCGAAACCAGTCGTACATCCGTGGGGTCCGGTGCGACCCTATAGGCCTATACAAACAGATAGCCGGGGTGTGTTGTGTGTATAGTGATAACACCTATAGTTCCAAGTTTCTTTTGAATCTTTATGATTTGTGTAAAAATCATTAAGATAATATGTTTTTTCGCTTATCTCTTGCCAACACAAGAAGTGAGAGTCTCATAAGAGTGATATTGTAACGTGACGGTTATGGGTTCGATTCCCACTCGAGGGAATTAATTATAATTTATAAGTATTTTCATTTCTTCGCTCTGGCACGAAGGCAAAAGCCTCAACACACAATGTTTCAAAGAAATCGACGGAAAGTAGGGAACGGAGTGTTTAAGACACTATGTTCCCTCTATCTACCCCGCCCTGTTCGAGATACAGCGTGAAGCTGATTTTTTAATTCTTGCTAACTTAGGGCTTGTCTGGTTGTGGTTTTAATTGTGTTGTTAATAAATAGTTATTACGATCACACGACAATAATAAATAATAAGTTAAATATATAATAAATAACAAGTTAAATATGTTTTTTATAGTGTATATTGTTGTATTTTTCGTAATTTTTTGTATAAATGATTAAAGTTGGTACCGTTTCCTTTTTTAAAGAAAAAGACGAAAGTGCGTAGAGAATACATAATCTAAGCAAACAAGCCTGCTTTACAAACTAAACAATATGGAATAGTTGTGGAGCTTTTTTCATCACATGTGCTTTTTAGCTTTCTTATTCTAACGTTTACTGGTTTCTAGTTACTTATGTAACAATATCTCAGGTTAAAAAAAAGATAAAATACAGGGGTTGGAAAATGTCCTTTCTCATTCTAAAACCGGTTGATACAATATGTTCAAGGGAATTTCTATCTTATTTCTATATAATAAGATCTATTGACTAGGCAAGTTGTTTAAAGTGCTGTTTACATAGTATCGTCTGCATATGCACAAGTGGTTATCGGTACGTCCGTCCGTACGTTTACTTTAATAATAAGCCTGCGCCCGCGCTGGTGTCACGAACACCAAACAACTGTAGAAAAGTTTAAAAATACTCTAGTAGTTTAGTGGCAACTTNAAAAATAAATAAATTAGCTTCACGCTGTATCCCGCACACAGCAGGGTAGGCATAGGGAACCTAGTGTTAAGACACTCCGTTCCCCACTTTCTGCCGAATTCTGGAGGCATTGCGTGTTGAGTGGCAGAACTCAACGCCGCGCTTAACCTCATATTGTTTAGTTTGTAAAGCAGGCTTGTTTGCTTAGATTATGTATTCTCTACGCACTTTCGTCTATATATAAATTTCTGTATATAGTAAGATAAAAAAAAAATATGAAATAGATTTGGAAAAGTTTAATATTTAAATTAAGAAGTTGATGTCCAGTCGGAGGAATGATAATGATATTTATTTTCATTTCTTCGCTCTGGTAAATACAGCATAGCGTTGAGTTCCGCCACTCAACTGGCAATGCCTCGAGTAGGGGGAAGGTGGGAAGGTGGGAAGTCTTAATACTGGGTTGCCTAATTGATGTTATCCAGAAAATCTGTGAAGCTATTTTTTTATATTTAGCCTCCTTATGGAAACTGGTGGCGCGATGTTGAGTTCCGCCACTTAACACATAATGTCTCTAAAATTCGGAGTTCTCTGCCTCTGCGGGTTCCACTGCCTACCATGCTATATGCGGGGTACAATAAATCATTTGTTAGTTGCCAACATTAATATAATATATAAGTGACCTTTAAATTCTGAAACAACGAAATAAAAAAAAAATTCTACGAAACAAAACTGACAAATTTGATTACAATTAAAATTAAAGTCGGTTAACTAAAGTGACGTATCATACATAGTCTAAACTTAAAAGTATAGTTGAACTGTAATCGGATAGGCAAATAGATTTCTATTACCATTTATTTGGGCTTTTATCGTCGTAGAACCGATTTTTCGGTTTGTTCCCACGTAAAGTAGAATCGTGGTTGTCTTACATGTGCGGTCGCGCTGGTAATGTGTTTATTGAAGATTGTGACGCATATTAATAGTGTGTTTAATTGTTAGTTTCAATTAATTTTTAATTTTGAGGGGTTCCGCACCTCAAAAGAAAAGAAGGACCTTTATATGAAGAAGAGACCAGTCTTGGTGCAGGGATACAGTGTGACTGTAAACGCGACAGGTTGTGGGTTCGATTCGCTCACTCGAAGACATGAAGACATAGTGCTGCGTTGAGTTCTGCCATTTAACAATGTCTTAAAATTGGAGAATGGGGGACAGAGTATCTTAACACTACGTTCCCTTTTCCTACCCTACGTTCGCACAATAATACAGCGTGAGCCTATAAAAACAAAAAAAACACTTTTTGCTGTTCGCTCTTTTGTTTGTCCGTCTGTCAAGACGAGAGAACATGTAGAGGAAATATGCTCATGTTGATGTAAATATCCAGATCTTCAATTCCTTATAGCACCAGTTTTTTAAAATCCAAAATGTAGTAACTGATAATAATATTTTTTAAGATATACAAAATGTAGGCAGAAATCAAGAAATAATATTGCTCTAAATGTAAAATAAGTAATTAAGAATAAATAAACAAAAGATATGGTTTTATAAAGTAAACTTCCAACCTGGTAAAGCCTCTTAACGGTATTACGATACAGATTTAAGAATTTTTAATTACAAAGTGGATTGTTCCACTTTTGTATCTGTTTTATCATTATGACATTATAGGCTAATTAAATGACTGTGACATACGGAAGTATCGGCAGTCGGACAAACAGACAAAAAATCTAATAATTATTAGGTTTTTTTTTCTTTGGTACGTCTATCTGCGGAATCCTAATAAAATAATATTATATGACTAACTTCTCTTTTTAGTAAACGAAAAGAAACCGTTAAACCATTTTAAAAAATTAACAAATTCAAAAATCAATTTGCTATTCTCAAAGCTATAGATGGACATTTACAATGCACTCGAGATACAGATTTACACTTGCTAAGTGGCTGTGCGGCGGTCAGACGATGATAGTAATAAATCTAGATCCAGATAACTTTCACGTCCACCTTCCGCCATTGCAATTAGGTAGTGGTAGCTCCAAGGTTTTACAATTTACTAAAGAAGCTTAAAAGCTTTGCCTGTTACACTAATGCTGTGAGAAGCTATTGTGATTGTAGCGGTTTTTGGTATCTAAATATCTATTGGGTTTAACGAAAAATATATTTTATACAGACCAAAGATAGATAGATAAATAAAAGTTAGTAATACTGTAAAGGAGAAACTTTATTTAAAACTTAAAAAAGGAAAAATTCAGAACTGAGGCTCAATCACGAAATTAATGAATTTATTATATCAATTTTAAAATTTATTAAATAAAATAAATAAATCAGCTTCACGCTGTATCCCGCACACAGCAGGGTAGGCAGAGGGAAACTAGTGTGTTAAGACACTCCGTTCCCCACTTTCTGCCGAATTGTGAAGGCATTGCGTGTTGAGTGGCAGAACTCAACGCCGCACTTGTCCTCGACACCAGAGCGAAGAAATATAAATTTAAGTAAATATTTCATCTCCTCAAGTGGGGATCGAACACACAACCAGTCGGTTTTGCAGTCACACCTTGTGCCCCTGCGCCACTACTGGCCTCCTTAAAATTTATTAAGTGATATAAATTGTTTCAAAAAAAAGGCTGCACCCAAATGAGGTGGCAAATGTTCAAAAACAAAAAAACATCCAAATTAAAAACTAAAAAGTTAATGACTCAAAGAAAACCAAAGCCTCTCAAAAAGGTCGAATTCAGTGTAAATTATCAAGACCGGTTTAAAAATAAACTGTGATATTTAAAGTTTATCAATGATCGCAATCAATATTGCAGTTTTATTAACCCTTTCACTTGACCATCGTGTTCGCTCGGGGCATTTTGACTTAAAGAAATTAATTACTGTAGCACAGTAATAAATGATTGCGTGTAACTTGAAATGTTTTAATGAAATAGGTTTTTTTTACATCTTCATATATAGAGGAGTAGATGGAGAGATTGGTTATTATTTAAATCGTGTTTTCCTCATCAGTTGAAACCAATCTTGAAACTTGTTGAGCGGTCTATTCTAGCTAGATTTAAAGTAAATTTTAATTTAAATTAATTTACCTCGAAAAATGTATTACTAAAAACTGTAATTATATCTTTTACGATTCTAGCTGTTAGGTTCCTTTAGTTTTTTTTTGTTTTATTAATTACGAACAAATGAGCTTTCCTTAAACTGTTCAGGAAAGCTCTTATAAAAATCATATCAGTCTTGAACTACAACTCAACTTCGTTCAACTCAGACGATAAACGTCCAGAATAAATCTAGCGCCAATTCAGTTAAGTATAAATATAATCTACGATATATGAATTGAATAGCATATACATATGATGAGTTTCAAAATACTTTACACGACTGGTTTACCTCGAGGGCGGATCTCTGCCGAACTGGTTCTTTAAATCTTGTCAATATTCACACATTTCTTTGTACGCCTACACACAACTGATTAGATAAGCAAATTAGAATAAACAAAACAAAGATAATGATCAAAATCTATTATTCGTGATCGTATTGTTTTATTAATATCGAAATCTGAGGGTATAACGGTGTGGCAATCAAGAACGCATTACTATACGTATATTGTTTCATCAATCATTGTACCGCGGCCAAGGTCCAAATTGAGATTTACTGTAAATTTCATCTTGTCTTAGATTGGGTATTTAAAGTAGAAGATGGTTTTCTTTTTTCTGTCCTCTCAAAGTATTGAAGTATAGATATGTTGTAGTAAATTATGTGTAGGTTCGAATCGTGTTCGAAAATTTGTTGATTTTCATGAGAAAGGCATTTTCATGAGCTTAATTCCAAGAATAAATAGATGAGAAGAAATGAGTCTTTGACCTCTATTTTGATATAAATTTTTGACGCATGATTTTAATAATCGTTATTTCTTATTTTAATTATTTTATTTTCTAGCACCACAGTAGTTTTCGACATAATTAGTTTTTTGGTTTCTTGCTTATTTCTTATTAAAATAAATGAGACATCAAAAATCGTGCAACTGTTTAATTGATTTCTCTACGTTAAATACACGTGTGTTATTAATATATTAAGTATTGACTGTATAGTTGACGTATTGTAACGGTAAGTTAAGAGGATAAAATATAATTTTAACATTTTTAATATCGGGTTACTCCATATTGTTTTTTGTATGTTTGGCAAATTGGATATATTTATCAGATTTCTCTATAGAAGAGAAGGAACGTAGTGATAAAATATTCCACTTCCCAATTTTCACATTGTGTGAAACAGTGGCGGAACTCAACGCCGCGCTGTGTTTGTCATGGCGGGGAAATAAATATCAATGATGAGCATTCACGCATGCCTTCCCTGCTGCTGTGTGCAAGAGAAATAAAAATATTAAATATTTCATTTCTCCGAGTGGGAATCAAACCCACCCACCCACCAGTCGCGTTTACAGTCACAAGCTTGTACCTTTGTGCCATGGCTGACCTCAAAAAAATAGTCACAAAATACTCACAAGTAAAACAGCAAAATAGATTTCTCCATATTACCAATTCATCTCAACTACTTTATCGTCACTCGTCAGTGGTAATTGCATATAGTTCAAAGTGTCTCGAAACATGATATCAGTAATAAGGCTAGCAAGTGTGTTGGTCCGTATGTAATTTGCATGACACAGTGTTCGGTGGACGCTGCTAATTGGATTATGAAACGATCGCGCCAAGTAGGGCGTACTGTCTGATCTAGGATTGTCTGGTTTTTTCTTGGTCCTGTCATTAGATTAGACATAATTAGTTTATAATTTTTTTTGGTAATATTTCCTAATTATATTAGTATTACTTTTATAAAATTGAAAAACTAAACGTTAGTTTCTGCCTAAATATTCAAAAGAGCCTAGTGTCAAGATACTTCACTTCTGAGTCGAGTTAGAGACATTGTATTGCGGAACTCGAATTCAAATTCAAACACAAATTAAAAATATTCTTTATTCAAATAGACTATTGTAAGCACGTTTGAATGCCGCGTTTGCCACCACGTCACAATGGTCTCATCTTAATATATTTAATTTCATTTTACGAAGTACGCTAGTCCAGTACACTACAGGAGTTTATCTCTGAGGGACACATTGACACAGCTTTGATAACCAAAGATTGATATAAAAATGTTGTTGTTTATCCTGCGAGAGAGGCTAAAGTAGGCAAAACACGGAGTTTGAATATGTGTGATAGATGGACTCAGTGATGATGAGCATTTCAAAGGAGTTTCTAAAGAATAATACACTTCAGCTTGGTTAAGTAAGGTATTAATCACTGCTCTGAGCTCTTCTAGTTTTCAACGCAATGAGTCCGGGATCTGTGTGTTGAATCCATGAAATACCTAGTAGTTTCTTCTTATCCAGAGTACCTTTGCTGATAACATTTTACCTTATCACAAAGTAAACATATTAAATATAGTCGAACAATAAATATATTTATTTTCAATGGGTCAATGTCGTATCGGGACATCGTATCAACCGCGGTGTCCGGCGGAAGCGATATCGGGTGCAGGTCTGGACAAGTCGCCGGAAGGCTCCCCGAAGCTATCGAACCGTGTGAAATCCGCCGTCTGAATTCTGTTAAATCATGTTTTGACATGTACTAGAGCTAGATAAGCAGTTTTTGATAAAACTCCTAAATGAACTTAGATTGACAGAATTATGGTGTTTTGATTGACCGAATTTGGTGAGTGGGTTGGGATCTCATTCGAATATAAGTAATTTAGATCAGATGTAGTCAGAGAAAGTTTTTTATTTTCTCTCTTTTTTGCTGTTGTGACATAAAAGGAGAGTCCCATTAGTCATCACGCAATGTTTCTTTTAGGAAACAATAGGAAAAAGTAAATTTAATATCACCAGTATAATTCTTCTATGTAATGATGAGATTTTACATGCTAGCTAGCTGTATACTTGCACAGTAGGTACATTAGATAATAATGAATCATCGCCATTATTATTATAATTGAATTAGGTATGTGAACATTCGTAATTAAATTCACCAAATTACACACGGACAGGACAGGTAAGGTTAAATGGCCGCGCGGACATAATGTGGCTGTCAGAATTGTACCACGATTTACATACATAGATGACCTTGCTGTTGAGTTCGTATCACATCCATTGCACCATTCGGGCCATGGTGTCCAATTACTGATAATTATTTTATCAGCTTCACGCTGTATCCCGCACACAGCAGGGTAGGCAGAAGGAACCTAGTGTTAAGACACTCCGTTCCCCACTTTCTGCGGAATTCTGGAGGCATTGCGTGTTGAGTGGCAGAACTCAACGCCGCGCTTAACCTCGACACCAGAGCGAAGAAATGGAAATATAAATTTAAGTAAATATTTCATCTCCTCGAGTGGGGATCGAACCCACAACCAGTCGGTTTTACAGTTACACCTCGTGCCGCTGCTTCACGACTGGCCTCTTTTTGATTATTCGAAATGAATATTAAATTGTAGAATAAATATTATAAATACATATAGATATTATATTTTCTCAGTCTGCCTCGACTAAGTATTAGTGATTTTCTACATTGTATTGTTGAAAACTGAAGAACGGACAATTTGAAAGATATGATAATAAAACCTAACACTTAGAGCTAAGTACGTCAATATTGGTACTTAACAGCCTAAAATACCGGAAATCATGCTTGTGTCTAGTAAAGTGTTGTCAAACGAGCAATTTCCTTCTATTCAATGAATATTGTAAACGGCGATGACTTCAACGACCACTTGTTGGTTTACCTGCACTCGCTTCCTATTGTTTTAGCGTTCTTTTGTTTAAAATGTGAAGAAAAAATTGGAAACAGGTTCATTTTCAAATAAAACTTTTATTACTAACTACAATTCTTGAGTAAGTTAAGCATTCTTGTCTTCGATATTGTATGAATTACTTTTTATTTATTTTAAACTCAACATTGCTAAACCTAGTTACGAAAGAAAATATCTGTGACTTTTTTAAATTTTTTTTTTTTATCATTATGCGCATGATATTCAAATCGATAATTTAGTGCAATAATATTTAACATATGTGCACTTTTAGAAATATAGTCAGCCTATGTAAATAGTCTTTACGTATACATTGACATATTTCGCTTGTTGTTTTTAAATTACAAATATGTCATCTTTTCATTACATCAGTGTAGATATACGTTACAGAACGGCTCGGTGGTAACATTTTTTTGCTTGTAAACTATATTTTTCTTAGGGTCACGTTGTGTCCCTCACACTGCAGGTATTGAGACTTTGTTTCCATTAAGAAACTTCCGTTTCCCACTTTCGGCCGAATTGTGGAGGCATTGCGTATTGAGCGGCGGAACTCCAACCTTGTTACCAGAGCGAGGCAATAAAAATAATAAATATTTTATTCCAATGGGAATCGAACCCACAACATGTCGCGTTTACAGTCACACGCTTGTGGCCCTGCACCACGAATGACTGGACTTTATTTGATACATTGTATTTTTGTTTCGTGATTTTGTATTGCTTTTCTAAAAGTACGATCAAACAGCGTGTTAAACCGTGACGTTGAATGCTAATTACTAGGATTATCCTGTGCTTGGTGCTGCAGCAACATCTGGCATGCGGGCGCTATATAGAACTACTGATGCTACCGTTTCTTATGCCTGGTGTACATCTTCTATTTTTATATCATTATGAATTTTCGTTTTTTTTTATTAGTAATTGAAGCCGTGACGGCGCAGCGGCCATAGCATCTGGTTATAAATGTAACTGTTGTGGATTCGATGCTTACGCCTAAGAATTAATTATTTTCATTTTCTCGTTGTGGTAAATTGACAAAGCGCGGCGTTGGATTACGCCTCTTAACATGCAACATCTCAAGAATTAGGTGCAAAATGATGAACGGAGTGTTTTAAAATTAGATATCCTTTGCCTACCTTGCTATATGGAGGTTACTTATATGTATAACGTGAAGTAAAACAATTATAAAAATAAAAATATGAAACATAAATATTCTCTTGACATACAAAGATTATAATAAAAGATTGTGCCAATATGACGTATTTAGGGTTATTTTCTTAACTTTGGACAAAATATGTTCGTATTAACGTTTTTTTTAATTTTCAGGGCAAATTTTAGTTACTTAAAGTGCCTGGGCAGGGAACAACGCTATTGTGGGGTGGGCACGGACCTCCCACCCCTAATATTCTTATGCCCATGCATTTTAGTCAAATTGATCATTTAGGAATTTATTTTTTTCGTTTGTGTAACATTAATAAGTTTCCTCGAATGTACCCTCCTAATCTCTACCTCACCAAGTGAATAACATTAACGCACAAAATTGCTTCTAACTACAGTTAAAAATATTTCGTTAAGAAACGTCCTTGCAAGGGACTTTGTATAATAGCTTAATGGTAGGGCTGGCCACGACCTTAAGTTTCGTTCCCTCGGGCTACCGTCAGTTACAAAACTGGATATTTTGAAGAGAAATAAAAAATTACAACCGTCGTGTACCAGTGCTCTGTATTTTACTTTTTTTGGCTTTATTTTAGACTTTCTTTTTAAAGCTTCACGCTGTATTCCACTTGTAGCAGTGTAGGCAGAGGGAGCCTAGTGTGGCATTGCGTGTTGACTGGTGGAACTCAACGCCGCTTTGACTCGACACCAGAAATATTTCATTTTCTCGAATGGGAATCGAAACCACAACCTGTCACGCTTACAGTCACACGCTTGTATCCCTGCGCCACGGTTGGTCTTGATTGAACCGTTTTTAAATAATCTAATCAAATTAAAAGATACATTCTTCTACTTGAATCGCTTGAAATTAATGCTAGGAACGACTTAGAACAAGTTATGGACATTTATTACCTCATAGAAGGCCCATACGAGATTCAATGAACCAATGAAACTACTATCATATCAAACATATAAAAGATACTTATAATTTAATACAGCGTAACGTCTAACACGACACGTTAATGACTAAAATGGCTGCCGTAGTTTCGACACCGTCTAATTACGCAACATGAGGAATCATGGAGATTATAATTAAAAAAAATAGTCTGTGATTTCTTCTGTACTAACATAATAATATTTAGACACTCCGTTCTCCGTTTCGAACATTTATATTATAGAAATATAGTGTTTGCATGATTTTTACTTGAATATCTCTGTAAGTGCTTTGACCTATGCCAATTATCAAAAACAATAGCAACGCATCGTCTGAGTCACAACAGAAACGTTTAAAAGATTCTTTCGAGTATTATAAGTTTGAAAATCTCGTTGAGCCTTTTACCTGCTCGTCCCCTCGGGCACCCTAGCCGGGTGTGCACGCAGGTGTCCCGAGCCGTGTATGGCGCGAGTCTGCATCTTATATGAGATTTTGTAAAATTATTCTTTTTTCGATATGTCAGTTGTATTTCTTATTTTTTTTAGGTGATTTCGTACTTAGAATTTTGATTAGTTGGGCAGAGGGACGTTTGTTATTTTTAAGAATTTTGATTGATAAGAGCTACTGAATGCAAGAAATACATCAATATTGTGTTTCATTTACTTTCTTTGAAAAAATAAATGCAACATTATTTAGATTGAAGTTATTTTTATTCATTTTAAATTCAATTAAACTGTCTACTTCATAAATAAAACATAAGCCATTTGAAAAACTTAAATTGGCATAATATGAAAATAACCTGATTTATAGGTTCCTCCGTCATAATTATGATCAGATAAATCAAAAGCTCATCACAAATTCTTTATCAGGATCGGATCTCCTTTATTTCAAAAACAACCGCCACGTCGTAACTGTCATGGCGTTTCTTTAGAGGCCCAAAGAGCGGGAATTCGGCCATTTCCGTTTTCTTGGAACTGTGAATCAGCTCGCGTGATAGTCTATGATTTACACAGATTATATTCTACAGTTTGTGTTTGGGGTCACAGATACATCATAATGTTAATGTGTTTTGTTATAATATTGTGGCTTTTTTGTAAATTGTCTGTATAATCTATCGAATTTTTTAGGACATTTTTTTAATATGCGCGTGTGGCTTGTATTTGTATAAAAAGATTAGGTAGAATTATAAATTCTTTACACTTTTCTGTCATAATAGTTACAATGGAAGATTTCAATGTAGCCTAATATATAAATAATAAAAAAAGTAACGGGCCAAAGTAAATTTTAAAGGTCAAAACAAATAATATAAAAAAAATATGTTTTGATTTCTTAAAAGACAATTTTTATATAAAAAATATAATTATACCTGTACAATAATGTCTTTTCAATACACCATCCAGGTGTTAAATCATTTTGTGTGGATTAAAATACAATTTGTACCGCGCTTTCACTCGGATAAGTCACGCGATGCCTTTAATTATTATTTAAATTTATATTCGTGCCCTTAATTTGTCCGTTTCCTACCTCTACATATGACTTTAACTTTCTAAGTTGAGTTTTGCTGATATCTATAGGTTTTTTGTTAACTCACATCCGGTTCGAGAGATGTACTTACATTATATATTAAAAATAAATCAGCTTCACGGTGTATCCCGCACACAGCAGGATAGGCAGAGGGAACCTAGTGTTAAGACACTCCGTTCCCCACTTTCTGCCGAATTCTGGAAGCATTGCGTGTTGAGTGGCAGAACTCAATGCCGCGCTTAGCCTCGACACCAGAGCGAAGAAATGGAAATATAAATTTAAGTAATTATTCATCTCCTCGAGTGGGGATCGAACCCACAACCAGTCGGTACAGTCACACTTCGTGCCGCTGCGCCACGACTGGTCTCGAACATGCACACATTATATATTTTTTATGATAATCTTTGATCCTATTGTGGTTCAGTCGCCACGTGTTGCTGACTGAACGCGTTGGTTATGAGTTCAAATCACCAGGGATAATGATTGAAAATTATAAACGAGGTTAAACAAAACGAGGCAATTTGCTCAACCTATCGTATAATTTCAATAAATCAACAGAATATAAAAATAATAAGATTTACTGGTAGCTTTTACTTGCCACCCGGCAACATTCGAGAGAGGAATACAGATGTATACATATGGAATGCTCCGAATAAAAATATTAAGTATACATTCAATAATTGAAACAATATCTTGAGTATTCCACAGGAAGTCTCAATTTGGATATTCAATAGATTCAAATTGCAAGTAGTTATAAATTTGCAAGAATAAACCGAACTATGGTGATCGGATTTCCTATAATAATCTTTTATCTAATATGCGTTGTTAAATTAACTTTAGCAGTTATTTCGTAATATTTTGAACTGTTGTTCATATAGTAACAAAAATTAGTGATTGGTTATATAAGAGAGTAGAAAATAGTGGGTTCAATTAAAGTATTATTAGGACTTTCTTACTAGGCAAAGTGTTTAACATATAGTTAGACTAGCCTACAGACTATCCGGAAAAGAAGCGTGACTGTAAACATGATAAACTAATGTACAAGATTTCTTATTAAAATTACCTGATATATTGCAGTATACGTTGTATTTCAAGGCCAGCAACGCACCTGTAGCTCCTCTGGTGTTGCACGGGGTCGTAGGCGGCGATAATCACTTATTATCATGTGACCCGAACGCTCGTTTGCCTTGTCTTTCCATAAAAAAAAATTGAACCATGAAAGAACCTATTGAAATATGGACATTAAAATTAATCCAAATCGGTCCAGTCGTTCAAAAGGATTAGGATGACAACCAGAAGATTTTTAAATATATCTTAGAATATCTTATATGCAAGATGTTAATTTGAATTAATGAGTATTATATTTGCTGTACCATAAATTATTGGGTAATCAATTAATTAACTAAACAAATCTCAATTCAAACGTATTTTTAAATTAAAAGAAAGCCCTAGAAAATATAATCAACGACACTGATATAATTTCCGTCAATATCTTTTCTTCAACTATTTCCATAAGTCACTATCACCGTAACAAGATTAGTGACTCATTATAAACTCAGGATTTCACGGAGCTCCCCATTTACAACTAAACGACTTTACGCCATTAAAAGTAACTGGTTCTTTACCGGCCTGATTATCTCTTAATTTGGGACAGTTTCTTCGATTCAATTTAATAGACGATAGTGTTTATAAATTACATGGTTGGAAGTATAATTATAATTACATTTTGATGCTACAGCTAGCTACGCTTAAAGAAACTGATTTAGTTTTGTTATTAGTTAATCTTTAATTTTAGCTGATTTGTTGGTAGATGAAGAAAGTTTTGTAGCTGAATTCTTATAATTTTGTTCTTTCTGTGTTTGTGATGTTGAACATGTTTCTGTTTAGCAGAGTTTTAAGGACGCGTTCTTTATTTTACCCACCGCCCTGGCATACTTTTAACTAATCTAACAAACTGTTTGTTTATAAAGTTGCTGATAATTTAACATGAATATTTTCCCATTCGGAATTTATGTCTACGATATATTCATCCTAAATGTCTCCACCAACATACCTATGCTAATATTATGATGATTTCGATTGGTTGATCCCGTTAATTTCAGAAACAACTGGTTTGAATTGAAAAGTGTTGTATTTTGGATAGTTTATTTATCGAGGAAGTGTCAATATAAGTCACTGTATGTGCCAATAAAGGTATATGTGTACATAGATGACTCTTAGTTATTTCGCAACGCGGACGAAGCCGTAGCTAAAAGATAATAATGTAAAATCGATTATCGGAATTATTTAATAACAATTATAATTATTGTTAATTAAACGTATTTATGTCCTTGGTAATCACTAATTTACTTCTAAGTATTACACAAAGTATTTAACTTTATCAGAATCTAAGCATATATTTAAAATGTTAATGAACTAGCAAACAGTCTATTGATGATAACGATTTTATGTCGTTACGAGAATAATTTATCAATTTTCTTAAAAATTGGGCAAAGAGTGAGAAACGGAGTGTCTTAACACTGAGTTCCTGGCATTCAATTCAGCAAAATGTTTTTCCTGTATAAATATATCCATATATATTCTTGAGTTCACGAACTCACAGCAATAAAACGTGGTTCAATACACTCATATAATATAATATGGCTATCAAAATCTCTCACAAAATCTGTTCACAATGAGTCTGATGTACAAGAGGTGATGTCGATACGTGCATTATGCTTTTATTTTTTTATGAAAATAGTCCTTATTTCTATTCTTATAAAGGTGTTTTTTGATTGTTTGCTTAGAAAGCATTTCTTTAGTTTTTTGTTGGTAGCGGCATATTAATCGCTCCTACTAATGATATAGATGAAACCGTCATATTGAACTTTTTGATTAATTAGCCGATTTCTTGTATTGAATGGAAAAGCTGGTTGTAGAAATATTTGTTTTTGATATTATTTGATAGGTGAACATATTTTATTTTATTTTATTTCTAAAAATAGGAAATGATTATATTTGTTTCCTCGATGGGGTAAAAAGTGCCGCGTTGAGTGGCTGTCACCGCAACGGTTCGATTCCGAAGAAAATTGGGCAGAAAATGGAGAACGAAGGGTCTTACCCTTAGGTTCCCTCTGCCTGCCTAATGCCTGCCTATGTAAAAAAAGGGATTCGGATCTACAATCCTACACAAAGTGACGTAATTAAATGCAAAACAAATATCTCTCTGCATTTAAAATAAAAAAGAAAACTCGAACAAAACTTGCAAAACCCCTTTATTCATCAACAAATATTTGATTTTAGGAACGTTATCTTTATAGTATCGTCATATTACGAGTCTAACGGTACTACATATAAATAAAAAAAAACGGTACGTCTCATATCATCTTTCTTATGTTTCTAATGACCTGCGATTCATTTTTGATTTTATCTAATTCCAAATGTGTAATCAATGGCAATATTCTGAATAATTTATACGTAAACGATTTTTGATATCGCGTTTAGATTCCTTTGGGTATCATCATTGGGTATAATTTATAACTTTTTCTAACTAGCGTTATTAGTACAATTTTGGCAGCGTTGATTTTTTTACCTACACGCTGTTTCCCGCACATAGCAGGGAAAGGCAGAAACAAAGGGAACCTAAGGGTAAGACACTCTATTTTCACATTAAGATCCCTGCTTAACTGATTGCTGCGAAGCCCAAGAAGAGGTTTACGTTTTAACTGCGTATGTATGTGTGTCCGTTCGTTTGTTTTCTGTTAACTGTTAAACTGGATACATTAATTGTTTACGCAGTCGGGTTTATTGTTTTGTTTATAATGCATTTTTTAATATAATGCATATTAAATATTTGCTCGTACATATATACTTTTAAATCTTCGGATAAATTGCTTTGCAGTATGACAAAAGGTAAAACCGTATTAATTTTATATCATTTTAACCGCCTAATTTCCTAAATAGACCAAAGTTGTAAGTTCTAATAAGTTGGCTCAGCTAGCTAAAAATAAAAAAAAGATTTAAAAATACTATTAAATTCAAATTTATCTTTTATCATAACATTCAAGAAACAATATTTCATAATATAAATTATGAAATATTATATATCAATCCAAAATATCTGGTTAAGATTGCAGACAATTACAATGTTAGATCCCACCGTTTGCTGTCTTCATGACGAATCGAAATGGCCATTCTTCGGTGAGATGATTCTCTCGTTTCCTTATGGTGGTAAGAGTTAAGTGATAGCGTTTTATTGTTTTTTTTTTAATGGAAATATAATTTAAGTGATGCGGGGATACCAATGTGAAAACACACGCACGTTACACATTTTTTTTAATTGTGAGGCTTATAGAATATAATTTTTTTGTAGCTTCAAACTGTATGCTGCATATCGTAGTAGAATAGGGAACCTTATGTTAAGATAATTAGTTCCTCACTTCCCATATTGCATCACTTCCCATATTGCATGTTGAGTGACGGAACTCTAAGTCGCGTTATATTTTTTGACAAAATGGTGGAAAAAAAATTTAAGCGTAGCAAAATTCGAACCCACTCGTCTTAGAAACCATGTCATCCTTAGTATGTAATTAACACTTAAAAAAATACAAAAAAAATATTTAAAAAACGCTTATAGCTTATAGTATGGACAGTTTAACAGCTTTCAACAGGTCCATTTGGAATAGACGTTGCAATGCTCTATTCAGAACTTTATGTTATTTCAAAATCTCATACTGATTCATCTTAATATTTTATATTTTATCTAAAAAATACACAGTCATAATATTTTAGTTTAGTAGTTTAGTACATAATATTTTTATTTTTGGGTAAAATTTTTGTTGTGTTGACGAGGTTTTTTTTATAAAATTAAATCAATAATTATGTCAAGTGACGATAATATTGAGTTTTACTCACTATAGTGGTAAATATTTTCAATAGTCTTGAGTGGATCAATGTGCAATGTCTCGAAAGTTGGGTGGAAAGCCTGGAACGTGAAAAAGCGTAAAAAAATATAATTACAAAAAATTGAATGGGGATTGAACTCCCAACTATCGTGTATATAAACCATATTCCATTACACCAATACCGTCGAAACCAATTTAAATCAGTGCCAACATTTCTAATTTGCGGACAATGCATGTAATTAGAGGTTATTTATGTTCTGCCTTATCTCTTCTAAGATAGTGCACGAGCAAGGACCCAGGAACGCGATTCTAATTGTTAACTTATCCACATTTACAATAGACAATAGGTGGGGTTGCCATTTACGGTTGTACCCTGTATAGTGTACATATGGAGAATTGGAGCTAGTTAATTATTGGTCCGGATACGTTATAACTGTTGTTTAATTTTGTTTTTGTTTGTTAGTTTTCCTATCATTTATTTCTTTTTTGGGATCATGATCCACAATATCAGAGGCCAGTCGTGGCGCAAGGGCACAAATTGTGACTGTAAAACCTGGCGAACGATTGGTTGTGGGTTCGATCCCTATTCGAGGAAATGTAATATTTACTTACATTTATATTTCCATTTCGCCGCTCTGGTCTCGAGGCAAAGCGCGGCGTTGAGTTCTGCTACTCAACACGCAATGCCTCCAGAATTCGGCAGAAAATGGGGAACGGAGTTTCTTTATACTAGGTTCCCTCTGCCTACCCTGCTGTGTACGGGATACAGCGTGAAGCTGATTTATTTATTATCCACAAATCTATATATTTATGATCCACAATATATTGCGCAAAATATTTTAATTGTATAAAAAAAATAGAGATGAGTCACTCCGTTCTCCATTAACCAGAAGCTCGTAAGCGAAATCTTAATGTATTTAAATTAAAAAGTAACTTTACAATATTAAATATTTTTAACTGAAATAAGATTGAACCAACAATTACACAGTTCATTCTGTTCTTCTCAACCACAGTAGTTTATAATAGTGATGTGCTTACGATTATATTATTATAGATAATAATAATAATAACAGTTATATTTTCATAGCGAATGTTTGTTCACGGTTGGACGGTACCCTAGGCCCTTGTGACGTAGCGGCAGCTGCATCAAGGTGTGCCTGTCTCTATCTAACGCGCGTGTGTTTTATATATCTATCTCTTTCGTACACAACTCGAATATCGATTTTTTTGTTTATTCCGATGAGTTTCAACGTATTTTTATGTTTGTTTTTGATATATTGGTAAAGTATTATTCATAATTTGTTTAATAGATATATTAGGATTTATGTGATTCTTCAGAAAGTATGTACAGTAATTTTTTTTTTGATCAGAGAATTTTGCCTGATAGACGGAGAAAATTTAATGTTCTCCGTTTTTAGCTTACAGACTTGAAAAAGAAATCGTCATTATATATTATCAAGATTTTTTCTAAATTACTCTACACATTAAACCTACTTTAGTTTTCTTTTTTTATCCCAAAAAGTATTAGAACTGGTTACATCCGTCGTACACAAGACCGTCTATTATAAAATAATATATAATTTCTTTTGATTCGCTAACATTTCTTAAGGACCGTTACGCCATCGAGAGCGGACTTGTGTGAACAGAAACTAGTTCTCACAATAATGCTCTGTGCATATTCAAATTGTTCACATTAAATTATGCCATGTTACTACAAATCCGGGCTAAGAAAGGAAATAAGTAACTTAAACAAAAGTTAGTTAATTTTAATTGATTTATTATAACTCAGTGTTTTTTAGCTTTAAACTGTATGACAGGCAAAGGGAATCTAGTGTTAAGATACTCCATTGTCCACGTACCAGTTTTCGAGACATTTCATGTTGGGTAGCGGATCTTAACGCCACACTTTGTCTTGTTGTCAGAGCGAGAGAATGAGAAAATGAAAACATTTTTTCCCCGAGTGCGAATCGTACCATAACTGACGAATTTACGGTCATAACGACTAAAGGCTTACAGATTTAAGAGTAATAAGTCTTTAAATAGAAAATAGAGAAAACAATTTTACTCTTAGGTGTTTTCCGTTTGTGCCGTAATATATTAATTATATAGAAAATGTTGTAATAAACATTTTTAAAAAATAATATCGGTTATGGTTATACTTTATAGTTATCAAGATAAGATCTCGTTAAAATACATTGTTTATGTCTAAACGATATTTGTTTTTCTATTGATTAGTTTAGAGGCTTATAATTTAAAAAAAAGAAATTTTAAAAGTAGTTGTCTCGTCATTATGAGGACGTCCCTCGGTGAGGCATCCCTCGGTGGGACGTCCAAGCCAAGTCCGATATTTTTTTTTCCCTCCAAAATGTTTTAACGGATAATTCATTATTATTCATTATTGTTTGTTAAATAAAAAAAATAATTGTTTTATAATTCAGCAATGAAATAAGTAAGACACTTACCAAAAAAAAGTTTATAAACTTGTATGCAAGTTTCATCATTTATCAATTTGTTAATTACAAGACAAACACACGAAGATGGCGGTGCACAAAGATATGTTATTTAAAGTTTCCATTCTAAAAAAAATATATTGTCTGCTTTTGCTTTTATATAATTAAATTTATAATTCCTATACAATATAACTCGCGACTTTAAAATTTTTATTGTTAAGTCAATAACTAAGAGATTTCTTACAACATATTAATATGCCATAATTAAATATGAACAATTTTACCCGCTTGGTTTCATCGATCACTTTCAAGTAGTGGCTTCGATAAAAAACTCACACACGTACGCACATTTGTACATGTGTGGACTTAACACATGGTGGTAGCTGCCAGATGGCGCGCATTTGTGCGATGTTTTTTTTTTTAATTTCGATGGGAAACGGTACTGGATCTCGGATCAGATGCCGAATCTTAATTATAATTATACGACTTGAATATTTTTTTATATAATTATTATTATGAATTATGTATTTAATATTGTTTTCTCTTTTTTATTATTAATAAATATATTATTTAACTATGTCAAACTTAATATTTTGGTAGAACAAAACCAAGCATTTGCTCAATAGTATGACAAATACATTTTTTTTTCATTTATAGAACTTTTATAGCTAAATGTGAGATTGTAAATACAAATTTAAATAAATTAACATTGTACAACATAAATAAAATTATAATAATATCTATTGAATTGCATTTTAACATTTTATTAAGGGTTTAGAGGTGGACATACATTCTGTTTTTATGGACACCGACGGACATCCCGCGGTTACATTATGACGCGAGACTTTTTCTTTCTCATATAACTATATACCACAGTCAATGAATAAATATTAATAAATTGAGATTTATAACTCTTTAGGGTCAACATGATCAAAATTATCTAAATCTGATTATATAATTTATTTGAATAATAAAAAAAACGTTGGAAATTTTTAATAGTTTGGTAATTAATTTAAGTTTTTTTTCTCATTTGATATTTTAAGATAAATGTTGTCGTTGTGTAGTTTAATTTTATTTTCACAGATGTATATTTTATCTTGTCAGGTGATGACAAACAGTGCTTTCTAGATTTTTTATGTTAGAATATTATTATTTATTTACTTTAAATACTATGATTTTAAATAATCTGTGGAATTTTAATATAATTGGCGCTAAAGTATATAATATTTTAAATTTCATCTTTTAAATACATTTATATTTAAAGTAGGTACTAACTTTATAATAACGTATAAACTTATTTTAAAAGAAAGTTAAGATAATCAAGAAGAGTGTCAAGTGAAAGGTTAACCTATTAAGGTATCGTTTCTCACGTCTAAATCCCTTAAGACCTTGCTTTGATATATTTATATTCAATTTTTAAATACATGAAGTTAAATGATTATAAATAATTGCCGATCACACCAGGCTGTGAGAACCAAGGATTTAAGTGTTCACGTATTTATATTGATTAAATCTTATTATTATAATGAAATAAAAAGGGAACTAAAAGCAAAGTGCGGCGTTGAGTTCCGCCACCATAATCGCAATGCCTCCAGCTTTGTTCCCTCTGCCTACCCCGCTGCTGTGAGTAAAGCTAATAAAAGATAACTAAATCTTTACATACATAACCTCTAATAAGATATGTCAAAATGGCGGGAAGTTATGATTCTTGCTACTTTTTTATATCTACCTATATTGTATATATCTGAATTAATTTTTAAAACTTATAATATAGCTAATAGTATAGTTTTTGCCTGCCTTAGGTAGAATTTACTTACTTTTGAAACACTCCGTTTTCCTCTCTCCGATCGAATTTGGGACGTTATATATTAAATATCGGAAGTCAACGCCGCGCTTCATCTCATCACTCAGGGAAGCAAAAAAAAACATAACTATAAAAAATAACAATTTAGATTAAAATTTATTAAATTATTTATTGAACTTGGTACAAAGAAAACGAATAGATATAGGGTTTACTAAGTATGTATGACCGACCACGCCTTATTATTTGAATACCTTTAGAATCGAGTGACCTTTATACAGTGGACTGATAAAACCGTAGGTACTTATACAGTCCTTCCTTTTATGTCGAAATTGAATGTTAGATTTACACTTATGTTGAAAATAAACTCCAATTCCGTTTCGATCCGAGATCGTTTTGACGCAACGGTATAACGCAAAAGTTTGTAGCACACCGGTTGTGAGTTCGATTAACAGTCGGGGAAATTAATTATTTCCATTATCTCACCCTAATAACAAGACAAAGTGCGGTGTTCTGTCACTCAACACACAATGTCTCAAAAATTAAGAAAAGTGGAAGACGACGTGTTGTAACATTAGTTTTTCCTATAATACTGTATGTTGGATATTTTTTTATAATATTTTGTCTTTACTCTCTTCTATAAATATATTTAATTCTTTTATATATCACAAAAAAATAATCTAAATAATGGTTCACTATATAGGCTATTAACATACAGTATGTTGATATAACGACAATTATATATATATCAACGTGTCAGTTTGTACGTTATTAATCTTAATTATATCCAGGTTTCAATGTCAGGTGAGCTCATTTAAATAAGATCTCAAAGACCCTAATAGCTATGACAAAGGCTTGGTTAATATGACCTTCTAGGTAAATACTAGTTATTTACGCACTTCTATAAAATTGTTGTAGTTTGACCAATTATTATGATTTGTTATTCTGTGCAAGGTTGTGAATGGTCGCCATGTTTTTTTTTTGTTTTTTTTTTTGTATAGTGTTGTAATCATGTTTTGGTTTTACGTATTGAATTGTGTGAAAATATGTTATTTTGTTTTTGTCAATATGTTTTAATGGTTTTCATCATTAAAATAGGTTTGTAGGTCTCTGATGATTAATCAGATTTAGCTTGGAACGCTTGCTTAAAATTGTCGTCGTTACCTTCTAGATGAAATTTAATTGTAAGGAAACAACATCTATTATTAAAAAATTATGTGTGGAGGGCGGAGTGTCTTAACACTAGGCTTCCTCTACCTACCCCGTTACATGCGGGATACAACGTGAAGCTAAAAAAAAGAAATAAGAAAAGGTTAATCAGTCAAGTATCATCCAATAATATTTAGGTATTGTTCATTTAATTTGGGTTCGACATCTGAATGCAAAATGATAAAACCTTTCAGGTTCCCCTCTTAGTGCCTAGATGGTAGTAAATCTTAAACAGAATAGGACGATTAATCTAGTTTTGCTTAGTCTTGATCATGTTGGTTTCGTTGCAGTCATATTTTATTACTGCGTCTATAAGGACTTAAATATCAATGGTAATTGGTTCACTAGCCATATAAAAGTTAACAAGATGAGAATTTAATGTAGTATCTCTTCTATGAATTTTAGTTGTTGTCGTAAAAATATATATAGCTTTAGTTAGTTATTTTTTCTATATTTTAGGAATTTTTCGTAATGGTTACTATTTCAATTACTTATAAGAATTGGAAAAAAAATTGTTACTTTTTTTTTAATAAATTTCATTAATTTTGAAACATATATTCAAAAGTAATTTATGGCTAATTATATTGCTTAATATCTAGAATAGTAAGTTATTGGTTAATTTGTTATTCTAGATGATTCTAGATGATTATTACATAATATAAAAAATAATAAAACTCATCTAACATACAAAACTCTAATAGATAATTGAAAAAAAAATATACCCAAATAGACTTTTCTTACAAAAGTCCGAGAAAATATATTAACTGCTAAAATCATTTCCAATAACTATGGTTATTATTTCTATAACAATAAAGTTACGTTAAATAACTTTAATTCTATATAGTTAGGTACATATAAAACGGGTTGCGTGTTCATTTGAACTATGCGGCCTCAGGACCTCACTTTGTTTGATAGGAGGCCCCGGAGGGACAATTTGTCACAGCTATCGCCAATAAGTGCCTCAATGTCTGCTTGGAAATATGGAAATGACGGTTTCGCATATTTTAAAGGTTCCGTACCTCAAAACTAAACAGAACCCTTTTAGGATCACTTCGTTGCCCGTCTGTCAAGACCATATATCTCGAGATCGCCTGGAGATATCAAGCTGAAATTAATGTCAAATATTCTAGACCACGATCCCTTGGAGACACACAGGAGAAATCAAGCTTTTAAGTCAACGCAATCAAAGGATAAGAGCGATTGTGCATCGTTATTATTGCCGAATTTTAGAGATATTGCGTGTAGAGTGGTGGAATTGAACGCCGCATTGTCTTATTACCGAAGATAGCTAGCGAGTTAATGTAAATATTTTTTTTCTTGTATGGAAATTGAACTCGTAACCATCGCGTTTACAGTACACGCTAGTACCACTGCGCCACGACGGCCTCAAAGGAACAATTTGTCACAGCTATATACGATAAGTGCCTCAATATCTGCCCGGCTATGGAAATGAAGGTTTTGCATATCTACAAGTATCGAGGTATAATGGAAAAAGCAACGGACAGGTTTAAATTATGTTTCGTAACGGTATTGCTGTTTCAGCTCTGGATGTAGGTTTATCGTTTTGTTTAAAATGTATGCTTGATTTATTGATATTGTTGCTAAAAGTGCTTTGGAGTAGTGCGGCTTGTGCTTAGTGGTTGTAGGCTCTAATTCGGCTAAATTAAAATCAATATTACATAGTAGGCTTCGTCGATTATTACATACAGTGTTTACAGTTAAATTAGGGATATACATTATATTAATAAGTAAAAATTACATTGCATTTTATTATGGACAGAACGCTAACATTAGCCTTTATTGTTTATTTATTCTATAAATCTTATTAAAATTTGAACATATTCGTTTGAAATAATTCGTTACTGTTCAACCAACATATAGATATCGCTACTTAAATATTTTTTTTTTATCAGCTTCACGCTGTATCCCGCACAGCAGGGTAGGCAGAGACACTCTATTCCCCACTTTCTGCCGAATTCTGTAGGCATTGCATGTTGAGTGCCAGAACTCAACGCCGCGCGTTGCCTCGTCACCAGAGCGAAGAAAAGGAAATATTAATTTAAGTAAATATTTCAACTCCTCGAGTGTGGATCGAACCCAAAACCAGTCGGTTTTACAGTCACACTTTGTGCCCCTACGCCACGACTGGCCTCAAAAAATAAATATTCATACTATTATTATCATTTTTACAATATCATTCTCACACACGGTTAAAAGAGACTTATTTAGTACTCGTATGGTGCTTATTAAGTATGGCGGTATTCTATATTAATTCGAATGACAAATATTATGTTAAAATTATACACCGAGATAAACGTCAGCGTGGCACAGATTTACGAAATGTCCCCGTTACATAGGGTTAAGTCGCCAGGTAATATTTCATTATTTAATTACGTAGATTTCCTCTGTTTTAGTGGTGCAAAATTATTGGTATAAAAAAAACTAAAATTAAATCAAATCAGCTTCACGCTGTATCCCGTACACAGCAGGGTAGGCAGAGGGAACCTAGTGTTAAGACACTCCGTTCCCCACTTCCCGCCGAGTTCTGGAGGCATTGCGAGTTTAGTGGCGGAACTCAACGACGCACTTTGCCTCGACACCAGAGCGAAGAAATGAAAATATAAATGTAAATAAATATTTTATTTCCTCGAGTGGGGATCGAACCCACAACCAGTCTAGTTTACAGTCACACTGTTTGGCCCATTGGTATAAATTTTTATAATATTGTATTTTGGCTGTACTGTACGTAGGTTATCTATGTATCAATTTTTTTTTTTGTTTTTTTACCAGGCCAGTTATATTTTACGTTACTTTAGTCCTTATTTTTATTAATATTATTTTTTTTCTCCGCTTTGACGCCACTCAATACGTAGTGTCGTCAAATCAGGCGAAAAATAGTTAAAAAAGTAATTTTGGTACGACTACTCACTTTTTATACAATTTATTTATTTATAGATAATACATAACTTTTTATATTTACTTTTTTTTAATTCTCTAGTCGTCTGTTTCTACTCTGTGGACATATAAACATTACTTTGATCCTAATTTGTTCAATTACAGTTATTTATTTGTATATTAAATAAAATACATATTTCTTAACTTAAAATACAACATTTTAAAGTATTAGCAATAATATAAACATATAATTTATTACTAAACCATAACTTCTAGCGATACTAAGATTATGCTCGACGTCGTCGCTTCATTAGACCAGCATTAGTCAGGGCTAGGGGTGTAAATTGTTGGTCCAATTTATCAATCCTACGCTCTGGAGTTACCGTTGCCACACTCCATCATGATAGTGCTGGGCTTATTCTAGCTGCTATGAATTATATTGTGGTGTAAATTTTATATAATCTATGCATTTTATATCATCTGTATTAAAAAAATTAAAATTTATAAATAAAGTTCCTTATTTTTGGAGTCGGTGTCAGCAGCGTATTTTTTAAATTATTTTTAAAAAATACGCTGTGGTCACGGTTAGACTCACGGGTAGAGTCTCACGGACTACTGCAAAGTGTTCGAAACGTCAGGTTTCCAAAAATGTATAAAAATACTAAATATACGCGATTAATCCGGTTAAAATAGTTTCATTTAAAATGTGTAATAATCGTGAAAATCACAGAACTTATTAAGATATTAAAAGTCTTAAAAAATGGAACAGTATAGTGTAACGGCGGCACTATATTGTAAGTTAACACGTGTTTGCATCTTTTACTCATAAAAATCTTTAGTGTGAGGTATTTTTGTTATTATTATAGTAATTAACTAATTAATCTTAACATCAGTCTTCGTTGATAAGTCTGATTTCAATAAATTATCAGAAATATAGAATTGCTTAGGTGATATTTAATTAAAGTAAGTATATATGTGACAGTCGTTTAAGCAATTTATATGAGAAAATATAACGTCTAAGATTTTTGTTTCTTTATATGGTAAGTACTCACTTTCTTAACGCCAGTATGTAATGCTAGAAGAATCATTTGCGAATAGATATTCATATTGTATACATATGTATACAATATTTGACAATTCTTTAAGAAATATAATATAATCTACATTTCATTTACAATTAACATAAAATACTAAATCTTCATAAAATGTTTCATTTGAAATTTCCGTTAAATATTTTATAGCCCTGTCGCTTCACATGTTTTGCTTTAGTATTACTATTACCATATGCTAATAAGAACACGGCCGATATGGTGCTCTGGCTCGAAGGACCATTTTTCTTTGCTATTCAATATTTATTTTCATTATAAAATATTTTGTACCTCGTTAGCGTTTCATTTAAGTTTATTTTATTACTTGTTAATCAAGTTAATTATTTCTTAATCTAATAGAAGCATCGTCAGTTAGTACGCGATAAAACATCTAAATGAGATAAATACAGCATGTGCTCTATAAAATACCTTTTTATAAGTTTTCAAAACTGCCTCTAGCTTTATTCCGCGCTAATCAGTTTAGGCAAAATGAAATTATTCAGGAGGAGTGTCTTGATAACCAGATTAGATGCGTATTGAAGGGTGGAACTCAACGCCGCGTTTTATATTAGAGCTAGGAAATAAAAAAATATCTTAAATAGGACCACATAACCATCGCGTTTAGATAGTTGCCGTATCACTGCACTAAATGGCCTCTTAAAATCAGTTTCACATAATTATAACGTGCACTTTTTTAATGTCAATATAAAAGGAAAAAGCTACTGGCAATAAATAAATTTATCAAGTAATCTTGAAGCGGCAACATTTTTTTTTAATCTGTGAACGTAACATTCAATTCACGTAAAGTTTTTTTTTCTGCGATCATAAATTTATAGCATGCCATATCGACTTTCTTTGTATTAAGTATAGATCCAGGCATGCCTTTTAAGGTCGTGTAATATAAGACCAGACTTGCGTTTTCACCGTGCCATAATTTTATTTATATTGAGTGCACCTTTCTGCACAATTGGATATTATATGTTTTTATTGGTTCTAGATTTTGTTAGAGATTATTTAATTTCTTCGTTATTATTTTGAAACTATTGAAGTATTTATTAGATATGTTTTTCTAATTTAAATTCCTCATTTGACTTGCTAATTGAGATAGAGAGATTTATCAGATTTTCAAGCTTCATGAAATAATAAAATCATCATATCGTCGATGCCAGTGATACTGGCTGAGTGATAATTTAAATGAAACCAACCGGTTTGGAGATCTATTAATATTAATATCTCATTTATCTTAAAGATCTTAAAAATCTAAGTGATAAATCATTTCGTTCTATAGTATAATTAGACATTTTGTTCTTTGCTAACGACACAAATGCTGTTCTCTCTGTTTTATTTAGATTAAAATGAGAAATGGATAACATTTCAACAATTGCGTCAACTAAATCGTACTTTCAACAATAAATACTTCCAACACCTTCACTATTACCTTCAATATTACCAACACCAAAACCAAATCCAATCAAGCAATTAAAGAAGAAAGCAAAACATAGTCCACACGTTTAATATTTCGACATCCATTGTACTCCTCAGCTCGAGCTGTAAGTCTGTCTGTAGTCTGTATTAATGAATTGTTCGTCGATTCATCAAACAACAATGCCGTGCGAGATACTTTTGTCACACGTGAACCGCACTGTAATTAAGTTAACAGAGTACCTACTGTGGAAAGATTGATGGTACGGACGACAAATGTGGCTGGCACTGGTACTGAGTTGATTGAACCGTGAATGCTTTTTAGATACATAGTTTGGGCCAAGATGCTTAGCATTTTTGATGTTGTTGTTTCCGTTTTTTTTGTCGTGTTTTGTAACGGTAAAGTTGAAGTGAAGAGTGTTTAGTCACTCTGTCTTTCATTTGAGGTACATTTTAGATATATTTAACATTGCATCGTGTTATTAACGCTGTGATTTTTTTGGTGTCTATATTTAAAAGGAAAAGAAGGATCCATTATCATTACATATTATAGATAAAATTTACAATTAAAATCTTTAATAATTATTAAAGAAGGACAAAATAACAATAATTTACAGTAATTATTTCACATACACATTTGATATAATTTATTCTAACGATGATAGTATAAATTGCAATATATAAGCTTTTAAGTTTAAATTTTGACTCCAACCAGTATTACAGGGTCAAGTGAACCTGTTTAGACTTTAATACGCCCATAACATTTTACTCCCAAATTTTAAGTTGACAAAAGTCGTCTCGCAACTTCTCGAGTGACTCCGGAATAAGTATTTTTTAATTTTGTTAATTACATTAAATATATGAGGCTGGTCGTGGCGCAGCGGCACGAGGTGTGACTGCAAAACCGACTGGTTGTGGGTTCGATCCCCACTCGAGGAGATGAAATATTTACTTAAATTTATATTTCCATTTCTTCGCTCTGGTGTCGAGGTTAAGCGCGGCGTTGAGTTCTGCCCCTCAACACGCAATGCCTCCAGAATTCGGCAGAAAGTGGGGAACGGAGTGTCTTAACACTAGGTTCCCTCTGCCTACCCTGTGGTGTGCGGGATACAGCGTGAAGCTGATTTAATTTTTTTATTTAATTTTTACATTAAATATAATGAATTAACATTAAACTTGTTCTGTAGGGAATAGCTATTAATATTTTATATTTATAGTTGACATTTTTTTTCGTATATTCTAGAATAACGACCCACTCGCGGCTTCGTTCTCTTGAACTTTATAATTTTTAAATGACTAGTAATAATATTATTTTTAAAACAATGTCTATACTTATGTTGAAAACTAAAGTTTTACCTAATTCAATAAATCAAATATTTATAGCAATTTTGTCAAAAAACATTTCTTAAAAATGGTATAATCTTATATTTATAAGCCAATTGAAATAAAACAAACACTAAATGTCAAGGGAACCTTGTCAATATACAATAGTGAAAACTACAGATGAATCGGTTAAGCCGATTCAGAGATTACAGAGAACAAATGCACAAAACATACAAAAACTTTATAAAATCATTCTTTTTCTTTATATTTCATTATTATTATTACGTCATATATTAAATACCAATAACATTTTATCTTATATATCTTCCATGTAATGACAACGAGCCGATACAATTTTAATATATTATAGATATAGGTTCCCTTTTCTTACTTCACAACTTGGGGCACGTATAAAGCATTATTCATAATTCGAGGCGGAACTTAACACTGCGCCATGATGACAGATACAGAATTAGAAAAAAAAACAATTTTCTCGTTACATTTACAAAAGATTTCATATATTACGTACATACATTCATCTACAACTACAGTATCTTCTATAATTAGAGTTTTGTAAACCGCAAACTCATTTCGATCTTTGTTCCCTCACCAATGAAATAATGGTTGGATTCTAACATTAATCATATAACTGTTTGGGTCGAGAAGTCGTTAAGTATCTTTTTCATACCTTCGAGAGTCTCACCTCGTAGCGGTTCCTTGGTTGCATAAAAGATAATTTATTGTAGATTTATTATGAATCAGCTTCACGCTGTATCCCGCAAATAGCAGGGTAGGCAGAGGGAATCTAACATTGAGACAGTCCATTCCCCACTTACCATCGATTTTTCGAGTTGAGTGGCGGAACTCAACGCCGGGCGTTTGCCTTTGTGTCGGAGTGAAGAAATGAAAATCTTTAATTATCATTCTCTTGAAATAGGGAACCGAACCGACAACTGTGGCGTTACAGTCACACCCTTGTGCGTCTGCGCTACGACGGTCTCAATTTATTATACCTTTTTTATTATGTTTCAGTTAGTTTTTAAATTGCAAGTGATGCTCCTAATGTATTGTTTTTGAATATTAGTTCTTTTTGCCTGTTGGCATCCTAAGTAACGAGGTTTTAAATTGACTTTTTGTCTTAATTTTCACATTAATTCAGTGAATTAGGTTAGGTTATTAAGGTTTATTCGATTATGGTTGCGGGTTTTAATAAAAATATGTTTTGGCTATCTAATTATATGTGTAACAATGTAAAAACATATTAATTTTTATATGTTATTGAGACATTAAGTGACAAGACATTCAGAAGTTAAATTAAGACGTTGTTTACTTACATAATAATAATAATAATACTTTATTGCACATGAAAAAATACACAATTTACATAAAAGAAAGGGACATGTAGGTACTTATGTAGGTACATATGTAGGTATTTAAACTTACATATTATTTCGTTGTTTCTCATTTTAGATTTATCAAAAAGATTTATGATTTATCATACACCTTTGTCTATTCTAAAACACTACATAATAAATTAAAAAAAAAAAACAGCTTCACGCTTTTTCCACAAAGTAAAGTAGGCAAAAGGATCCTAATACGCAATGTCTCTACTATTATATTTCTCTCTGCTATTTATTTATTTATTTAATACTTTATTACACCAACTTAAAAATAAAAATATACAAAGAAAACAATGGAAAAGTATGGTGTAAAGGCGGCCTTATCACCACAGGTGATCTCTTCCTATTATACGGGGAATATATATATAAAAAATATAGTTCCTTAATTACATTTAATTCTAAATTGACACACTTCAGTACAGTATCATCTATTGTTCGGCTAACATTATTCTAGTGAATGTAAACGCGACAGGTTGTTAGTTCGATACCCATTCAAAGGAATAAAATATTTAATATTCTCATTTGAGAATTCCGCAATGCTTCCAGAACTAAGCAGAAAGTGGAGAAACGGAGTGTCTTAACACTAAGCTCCCTCTTCTCTTCGTCTTGCTACATACGGGATACAGCGTGAAGCAAAAAAAAATAACACAAATCTAGTCAATCGAAGTATCGTATCGGATCAAAGGCGTGTCAGGCGGATGCGGCAATAGAGAGGGCATCCGCAATTACGCTATGATTTGAGGCCCCTATTATACTCGCGTGTAGTGGGTTCGAGCGAGATAATGTCACCTTGTACGTTCATACAAAAGAGTACGTTGATTTTGATACAGGTATTTATGTATGGGATCGACATTTTTAATGTTTGGAGTTAAATCAATGTTATATTTGCAGCAGCTTCACGCTGTATCGCGCACACAGCAGTGTAGGCAGAGGGAACCTAGCGTTAAGACACTCCGATCTCTACTTTCTGCCGTATTCTGGAGGCATCGCGTGTTGAGTGGCAGAACTCAACGCCGCATGTTATATTTAGTAGCATACCTTTTTTAGCTTTTCCTATTCTCAGCTTCAGTTTGTTTCCGCATGGAGTAGAACAGCAGTAAACAGTCCAGTAAACAGTCTAATATTAAGACAATCCGCTCCCCGTCTTCCGCGTTCTGAGACATTGCATGTTGAGTGGCGGAACTCAACCCCGCAATTTGCCTCGACACCAGAGTGAAGAAATGAATATATTAAACATTTCATTTCCTCGAGTGGGGATCGAACCCACAATCTGTCCCTGTACCCTACGCCACGACTGGTCTCTGTTCTGTTCTTTGATTATGGTGTTCTGAACGTGCCAGTTAGGCACTAATCACTTCGTCATTATCACGATGTATGAATTACATACGAAAGAGGTTGTATTGTAAAAAAGAGATTAGTTTACAAGATAATATATGTATAATAAAAAGAGAACCAGTTAAAATACAGCTTTGAACATTTTTTAGGCAGTAGTGTAGGCAGAGTGAATCTAGTGTTAAGACACTCAGTTATCCGTCCTTGGTAAACGAGTTACAATAAAGGTGACGATTTCTTTTCTTATTTGTAAAATGAAGTTCTTTTCACTAGAAAAGAAGAAATAAATTTTTAATTCTTCTTCTGTAATGTCTTTTTTATAATAGAAAATGGAGATGACAAAGATTAATAATTTCTTTTGGCAATGCCAATATTACTGAACTATTGTATTAACTAAAATTGTATTTAAAGTTATATCGATGATTTTTTAGGACATATTTTATACATTAAGATCAGCATGTTTCAAATGTAAATTTGTTTTTAGTTGTATAACTAACTATATTATAATGCATTAGCAAAACTTTATAACTACTAATTCATTTTAAAAGTAATATTATTCTAGAAGTATCCGTTTATACGTTATGGTCACGTGCTCACAGTGCACAGGGGTTGAACACCCTTACATATTATTTGTTACACAAATTATAAGAGAGATGTACGCACGAATTATGTATAATGTAGATATAGATAGCTTTTATTTTTTTGAATATTATTTTTGTTTTAATGTAAAAATGAAAATGGATATTATATCATAATAATTGAGAAACCATAAATATTAATCTACTTTTTTGGAAAAGCCGTCATGGCGCAGGGGCACAAGCGTGCAACTGTAAACGAGGTGGCTGGGGATTCGATTTCTTCTCGGGGGAATAAAGTATTTAGGTAGTATTTTCATATCCTGGCGTTGAGTTCCACCACTTGACACTCAATGCGTCAGGAACTCAGCGGAAAATGGGGAACGGAGTTTCCAAACACCACCAGTAGCTTAAGCCAGTACCGCATAAAACTTTATTAATAAATATAAATTTACCTTTATAGAAAGGTATTAACTTTTACAAATGAACATAGAGTAGCAACTCTTCTTTCTCTACTTCACGATGCAAATTCAATGGACAACTATTCTGTATCTACGAATAATTTTCATATTAAAATTTTATACTATATTAAATTATTATATACATCGCATAAGTTGTGAATAGAGTCTAACCATCAGTTTGGTCGAATTGAGATTTGTTTTATATGTTTCAACTGTGGCTTTCCCCAAGTAAAATTTGAATCCACTGTCATCACGTCGAGTTAGATAATTAAGAATATACATAGAAATATATGTATGCATGTATGTATATGCATACAGATTGAAATATCTGTCATTAAAACGCCCACACCAGCGCCAGCGTCCATGTGGCTTTACCAGTAGCTTAAATTATCATAAATTAAACGCGAACGGTACTTTCGTTTAATGATGTCTCTATCTATCTATATCTTAATATATTGGATCTTTTAATATTCAAGTTAAAGAAAAATCTAAAAATAGAATCGTTAGTTTAGAATAATAGAAGCAAGCCAAACGCAGCTTCGTCCGCTTAATGTTATTATTATATAAAAGGCAAAATTATAATAACTTTTTACATAAATAAAGAGGCCGTTGTGGCGCTGGGTTAGAAGTGTGTGACTGTAACGCGACTGTTATGGGTTCGATCCCCACTCGAAGGACTTTATCATTATTTATAAATATTTTTATTTCATCGCTTTTGCACCAAGGCAAAAGCCCGGGGTTGAGGTCTCCGAGAAAATAGGGAACGTGGTGTCTTAACACTAGGTTTCCAGATTCTCTCTGCTTACCTTGCTATATGCGGAATATAGCAAAATAGAAATAATTTATAAACACACATACATATCATATATTTCTAATACATTTCTAACAAAATTCTTCATAATTTCTTATAGAAATATAGCTCAACCACTTTTTGTTTCACAGACTGACGACCACCATTTCAAATTACATCTAAATATTTATAAGGTTTTCGATTTTACAAGGCACCGATATGCAATTAAAATTCTTTGCAAATTGTTAGTCGTCTGTCAAATGAGTTTTTACCGTGAAATTGTTAATACTAGCTGCCATATTGTTTTATATGATACTTATGTATGTATATATTATACGTACAGGGTGTTTGAAAGATTTAAACATTTTATAAGTGTTATTCCACATTTGGAAAAGGAAAATATTTGTTTAGGCATAGTATAAAATTGCTGAACGTAGCGTTATTTGAATCTGTGCCTCTGGACGGTTCTCCTTTGGACGGTTTCCAAGAGACTCAATAGGTTTTGTAAATAAGTATTTGAAAGTTTTTTTAGTATACCAATCAATGGAGATGTATAAAATAAGAGGAGTTACTATATTGCAGATAGGTTAGGGAGTGTAGGAGACCATATATATATATATATATATATATATATATATCCCGAAATGGAAAGGAAAAATAAGACTTTCCGTATTACGTTTAAAAGTTTGTATCATTTGAGTTATCAAAATTGATAGTTGCTTCAAGAATAAAAAAATAAATAATAAAAATGTATTTACTAAATATGAAGCAAATAAAACCACGATTTAAACTAGTATGTCTCTTTATTCCGTAGCCTTGATCACTCACGCGATTTCTTATAGCTTCTATACATTATACACTACAGTGGCTATTTAAACGTTTACGTGAACAATTTACCATTCATAAAACACAGCATAATACAATAATCACTTATTGTTTAATTACTTTTACTTTTTTTATCTAAAAACGGAGACTAAAGTGTTTGTTTTTAGTGTTGCACGTTATCCCGGAGCCGGAGCGGACCGGAGCGACACTACGGTACATATCTCTTTCGCCTCGTAGGCTATCATCAGCCTCTTCATACATGACCTCCGAGGGGGTCCTCATGCTTTTCCTCCACTATCATCAATATTGTGTTCTCGAAGGTCATCCGAGGTCTCCCTTTGCCATACTTACCACACTCACCCATTAAGCAGTTGAGTTGCAAAGCTTCTTTCTCTGTAATGATGATGGCCCGATACCTTTATAATTTGTGCATGTTTTTTTTAATGATGAATCGATGGATTGCTAAGGAGTTTCTTTTCATTTCTCGTCATTTTTATAAAAAATCTTATAACGCCCATACTAGCCCCTTTGTTCGTATGCGTGTATGAACAGTATAGGTTCAAATTTGGTCCTTAAGTAAGTTATCACAAAGTAGCTGATTATATTATAGTACAACATCCATGCATGGTAGTTTTTGTTTACATTATATGTAAGCTCAGGAGTCCTACGATATTTGAACCTAGAACCATCGTACTGTCAAAAAATCTGACATGCTAAGCGTCGAATCAGACAAAACGCGGCGTTGGATTCCGCAAGCCAATCAATCTCGAAATTAAGTAAAAGTGGAGAACGAAATATCTTAGCACCGGACTAGGTAGTAGCTAAAACTAGTTATTTCGCAATAAACATTATGCAATACATTTAAAAGTAGTTTGATTTACTCTTATCAAAATGAATCGACCGGATGTGTGGACTTCTCACGAATATTTCGCGGAAGTATTTTTGTAGGCGATTTTTTATATATATATATTTTTAACTGTTATCATAATACGTTCTCACGCTTAGTTATCTGTTTGTTTGTGAGTTTTGTGGGTCAGCTTGCTCGCGACTATCGGGTGACATATTTAGCTTTTTACGTTCATTTGAATATGATATGTTGTTGAATCGTAGTAAAAATACGCTGTTTGTTGTTTCGAATTTTGTGTAATTATAGTCAATCATAATATCTTTTTAGTATTTTTTTTATCAGCTTCTCGCTGTATCCCGCATAGCAGGGTAGGCAGAGGGAACCCAGTGTTAAGACACTCCGTTCCCCACTTTCTACCGAATTTTGGAGGCATTGCGTGTTGAGTGGCAGAACTCAACGCCGCTCTTTGCCTCGACACCATAGCGAAGAAATGGAAATATAAAATTTAAGTAAATATTTCATCTGCTCGAGTGGGGATCGAACCCACAACCAGTCGATTTACAGTCACACTTTGTGCCGCTGCGCCACGACTGGCCTCTAGTATTTTTGCTTTAAAAAAATACAAAAATATAGTGTTTATGGACTGAATTTATTTTAATTAACTTTTTGACACTAGTAAAACAAAAATGAATATAAACTTAACACGGAAATTGACGACGACGACCAAGACCAAGACGATTAGCTAAATAAATTAGAAATAGCTACAAGAAACGTCAACCAAAGAAAAAAATCGAAAGACAAACGTTACATCCAATTACAAATGCTTCACTAGTTGTCCAAGTGACGTGTCTGTCTGTCAAAATTACCACTCATGAATGAGTCATTGCCGCGACGTTTCAAATTGATATTATTGGGTTTGTTAAATTAAACATGAAAAGAAAACACAAACGAGCATGTCCGCAATTTAAAGAAACCGGTAAACATGATCGAACATCAGTCCTTTTCTCTTAGGTCGGTGACAGGAGAGAAAAAACAATAGGTGCCCTTATATGGGTGTAGAGCTGTCCGTCCGCTTTTTACTCACCTCCTGTATGGGCAACGGTTGGTACTAACGGAAAAAATTGCAAGGTACTCGCGAAAGTCATTTGCTTTCCTTAAGAATGTGTACTTAGGTTCGATAAATCGAGTTTTTTGTTCGATTCGATTCGATTCGATATGCCAGCGATTGAAACTGTTTAATGACATCGAATCGATTATTTAGTTGGATCGTGGCCAACTTGACGAATTAATGGATGCGTGGTAGTATCTGTGGTGTGTGCGTTTGTCTTATCAAATATATTTTGTTTTACCAGTCGTGAGGCCAGGCGCATCAGCATAAAATGTGACTGTAAAATCGACTGGTTGTGGGTTTGATCCCCACTCGAGGAAATGAAATATTTATTTACATTTATATTTTCGTCTCTTCGCTCAGGTGTCGAGGCCAAGCTCGGCGTTGAGTTCCGTCACTTGACACGCAATGCCTCTAGAACTCGGCAGAAAGTGGGGAACGGAGTGTCTTAACAATAGGTTCCCTCTGCCTACCCTGCTGTGTGCGGGATACAGCATGAAGTTAATTTGATTATTTTTTTATTTTGTTTTATATTGTTTTTTAAAAATAGAGAATACAACATATTCTAAATAAATAGTGTTGTGATAAAATAAATTAGCTTCCCGCTGTATTCCGCACACAGCAGGGTAGGCAGAGGGAACCTAGTGTTAAGACACTTCGTTCCCCACTTTCTGCCGAATTCTGGAGGCATTGCGTGTTGAGTAGCAGAATTCAATGCCGCGCTTAACCTCGACACCAGAGCGAATAAATGGAAATATAAATTTAAATAAATATTTCATCTCCACGAGTGGGGATCGAACCCACAACCAGTCGGTTTTGCAGTCACATCTCGTGCCGCTGCGCCACGATTGGCCTCTAGTGTTGTGGTGATATTTAATTTTTTTTTAATAAAATAAAGACAATTAGAAATATGATATAAGAATAATTAAACAACCACAACATAATACCTACAGTAACTACAGTAACACCCTTATAAAAGTTCTCGATGTAAATTATTCGATTGCAGTGTAATCAACGCTATATATCGAGATGTATTGTCATGTATTCCGATTCGGGACCACCAAAGTGGATGACCGTTTCGAAGAGATTTAAAAACGAAATAAAAATATTCAAAGTTCATGAGAAAAACTAATAAACATATGAACTTATTCGATTCTACAACATTATTTGCCAAAAACTCGAAATTAATAATAAATAAACATATTTACATAGTGTCCATTTTTGATCATTTCTAAATCGTGTGTTATCAAAATTTCTTATCAATTAAAGCAAAATGTACTAGCGTATACGAATTTATTTGCTTTGCAGTTTTTTTTGTAATATTTGTTTTCTTCTAATCAGACTGGACAAACATTTAATGATGGAGTTTGATAAGAATGGGGAAAAATTATATAATAAATTTATTACATATACGTCGTGGTAGAGTGGTAAAAGCGAGTAAACATGACGGTGACGGTCCGAGTCCAAATCTGAATGCAAACGCAATGGTTGTGGGTTCAATTTCTTGGGGACACCAAATATTTTAATTTCTTCCTCCTGTTACTTTACAAACCTGGCAATATCTTAAATTTTGACGAAAAGCGGGTCTCTTGAAACTTGATTTTTCATACATACCCTTCCATATATCTTTCTAAGTTACGGAAGTAAATCAATTAACATATAATTACAACAAAATATGCCATATTAATTATTTTCCTGTATAAATGCCTACACTTTTCCTATACAAATATTAAATAAATAAAAATAAATCAGTCAAGAGGCCAGTCGTGGCGCAGGGGCACAAAGTGTGACTGTAAAATCGACTGGTTATAGGTTCGATCCCCACTCGTGGAAATGAAATAATTATTTCATTTCTTCGCTCTGGTTTCGAGGTAAAGCGCGGCGTTGAGTTCTGCCACTCAACACGCAATGCCTCCAGAACTCGGCGGAAAGTGGGTAACGGAGTGTCTTAACATTAGGTTCCCTCTGTCTACCCTGGGGATACAGCGTGAAGCTGATTTAACAAATATTATTTAGCGGAAAAATTTGATAGCATCGAGGAACCGTTACGAACACTGTCCGAATCTTATCGTTATACAAACCTGTCAGTTCCGAACGCGTGCGTGGGAAATTTCACAAATCTAAAGAAAAGGTTTATTGACATCAATATTTTGATTCTGGTATCGGTTTTAGCGATTTTTTTCGTGTTTTTTTGGGAACATGTCTTTAAAATATAATATTTATTATAACTATCACTGTGGTTTGAGATTTGAAATTTCCTTATATTAATTTTACAATTTTTTCTACCTCTAGATATACATATTTATTGTTTATTGTTATCCCAATATTGAAAAGGCATAATAATTTTAGTTTACAGTAATTTTGAATCAAAATAAAAAAAAAAACAAAAGTTATACATAGTACATAAGAAAAACATGTCTTCCAAAGTTTCTATTTAGTATTATACTTAAATACTTTTTGAAAACGCATACAATCTGAGCATGGCGGGTCTCAAACCGCACTTCCTAGATACCGTTAAAGCACTCTGACCACTAAGCCTTAGTGTAAAATAATACTTTAAAATTCCTTAATTGTCTCACATATTTTTCACATACAAATATAAATAATAAGAATATATAATAATATTTAATTTTTTTAAATAGTTTTTACTTATACCTATATATTTACAAAATATAAAAGCATGTAATATTAACCATATTAAGTTCATATTAAAAGTAAAACCAACAAGAATGTTAATTGTTTGTTTCGTTTCAGGTTTCGTGTCATGTTCGCCGTCGCCGTGCAAAAATGGTGGGACGTGTCTTTCTACACTGCGCGGAGAATATTTTTGCAAGTAAGTCCTTATATTTATATAGTTAGATCAAAACTTATAGTAAGACTAGTTTCTACCTGCGGCTTTGTATGGCCAAATGGAAATAACTAAAAACTTTGGGCAATTAGGAAATGTGTATGTTACATAGAATTAGGAAAGTGATACAATATAGCCATTAGTTCCTGAGGTTGGGGCATTCAATCAAGCAAACTCTTTAAATTTACAATATTAGTATTAATTACGGTGGTCAATGCAATGTTTTTTGTCTTACGAGAATGGGAATCGAACTCATTTCATTAATCGAGACGCTACAACAAATAAACAACGACCTTTGATCCATCACTTATGCGTAGTATCAAATGCATTTAAAAGGAGCATCACATTAATTGACCTCGTGGACTTTCGGGAATCGAAGGGGGGACTGTTTTTATCCCCTAACAATTATACTGTGTCGGCTAATAATAATTTTTTTGACGATAGAATGTGAATCGCTTTTTGTGATCGAAATTTCGATTATCCTTTAATAGGTCTTGGAATTGTTAAACATAGTCTAGATAGATATATTTTGATTGACATTTTAGTTATTTAAATTGTTGTCGAGATCCGTGTCAGTCGTGGTGCTCGGGCGTGAACGTGCGACTGTGAACGCGGCAGGTTGTGGGTTCGATTCCCACTTCGTAAAATGAAATATTTGATATTTTAATTGCCTTCCTCATGTCTTAATGGGAACGGAGTGTCTTAAGACTATGTTCTCAGGTTCTGCCTACCCAGCTTTGTAGAGACATAATATTCTGTCCAAAAGCACACTCAACACAAGCTTTATTACTTCTAAACTAGATTTAAAATCAACGAAAATGTCGATCAAAATCTTAAATTATCTGTGACAGATGCACAAAATTACATCAAGAGGGGTTTAATTTCGGTGCAAAAAAAGCCACATTTTGTATACATTTAATAGAAATAGATTGGTCCGCCCTTCCGTAATGGATACAATGCAACTAATGATGCAATACTTGGTCCAGCCAATTGTGAAAGGTATATAGAAATAGAAATTGTGTATTGATTTAGCATTTGGTGCTAGTTAAATTGGGTGAATCAGTATGTTTTATAAATAGACATTTTATTTTAATAATCAGCACGCTGTATCCCGCATACAGCAGGGTAGGCAGAGGGAACCTAGTGTTAAGACACTCTGTTCTCCACTTTCTGCCGAATTCTGGAGGCATTGTATATTAAGTGACAAAACTCAACGCCGCGCTTTGCCTCCACATCAGAGCGAAGAAATGGAAATATAAATTTAAGTAAATATTTCATCTCCTCGAGTGGATCGAACCCACAACCAGTCGGTTTTACAGTCACACTTTGTGTCCCTGCGCCACGGCTGGCCTTTTTATAATTTTATTGTTAGAAAATATATATTTATGTTTGATCGGCTCATGCCTCTTTAAGACATATATCTGTATCGAAGAAAATATAATTGTAAAGTGTTTTTACATATATTTAATAAAAAATAATAATTAAAAATGGTGGATGCTCTGAGACATCAGTTAGGGTTTAATTGGTGTTTAAGTGAAGAAATCTGAATTCGATGTTAGTTTTTTAAAAATATGTTCTTTTATAGCTGTCAAGTTTATCAGCTTATCTTTATTAAAATAATGAAATAAACAAAACTCATACTTCAAATATTTGGTTCTAAAAATCAAAAATCTCTAATGTAAGCTTTTCAAACTAAACATAAAATCCAAAAATTCTTATTCACTAGTAACTTTCACCGTGAATCATATAAAAGATCGTTAACGTTAATATAATTTACATATAGGAGCTCGGTGGTAACTAGTTCACACTCCGCTACCGCGGTGACGCCATATATGTCGACTATTACGGTCCGAACTGTATCTGTTATATTGGTCCCCTACTCTTTGTAACATTGACATTTTTCGTATTTTTCGTGTTTTTGTACTGTATTTTTTTATTTTGAAAAAATGTTGAGTCTCATTATAAACGCGATAGCTTTGGGTTCGATTCCTTCTCGCGTGAACGAATTGTTATCATTTTCTCGCTCTGATCATAAGCCAAAACGTGATGTTGACTTCCGCCACTCAACACGCTAGGATCCCTGTTTATAGTCTGCAATAATCAGAAAAAATATTTCATTTCCCCGTGTGAGAATCAATCCTACGTTATTTACTGTCAGTTGCTGCGCAGTTACGCCTTGACGGCTTTTATAATTATTTAAAATATTTTAATTTCTACTGCGCTTTTAAGTAAAATAAAAAAGGGTAAAAATGTTTATCTATATAAATTTACATATATTAAGTGAATAGTAGCAAGTAGTAGAGGCCATGAACATATATGGACGTCTTTGTTTCCATCATTCGCGACGCTCATTAAAGTTCTCGCCCTTAAAGGTCCATCTGATAACGAGGGGAACCTAGTTACGTGCCCTGTCAAATTACGATGGATTTAAATATTATTGAGCTTAGTGTGGATTCAATTGTGAAATATTCACATCGGCAAATGGACTGTTAAGTAAAAAAAAATAACGAAATTATACCAAAATATAAACTTTTTTGCTTAAGATTTTTTTTTATTTGGGAAAATAACAAATATTTTAAGTATATTTAGATAAATTCTATACACAGCTTTAATAATAAACATACAAGCTCAATATTATAAATATTTAAATGTCAAGACTATCGCAAATTTTGAAAACGACCTTAATCTCAAGACAGACTGAGGCAACTAGTAATAAAATTTTATTATCCATCCAATCGTATTCCGTCTAAATATCTATCCAGTATTCAAAAAGCTTCTAAAATATATAAAATATTAAACAATATTTCATTGAAAAGCTTCAAAGATAAACTACAAAGCTAGGATCTGTCAGAGATGAAATGATAAGAAAGATGAAGATATGATAACAGCGCCTATCTCCAGCCGTAATGGAAGTGGGCGGTCGACACTGATGTCATGCGCAGGCGCAGGCGCCAATTACATTTTTGTTTATTAATTTTTAGGAACTTAGAGATTGTATCAGTTAAATTTTAGATAATAGTGATGATTGGATACGATTGAGTAACGTTATTGGCTTATCTATTTATAAGTTTTGTATATTGATGTAATTAATATATATTATTAATGTTTATTGATAGAACTTTTTAATCATTACTTTTATATCTTAGGCAGCATGTGGTTAATAATTTTGAGCTTAAATGGCTAGACCGCTTGGACGGTGTTCAAGAGGTTCGAGTCTTGCTATTTTTTTATATATTCTATTAAGATAATATATATTTGTTAAAATGGCGCCGCTCCTTACTTAACACTGTCTAACCATCTTTGAGATTTTTCTCTATATTTCTTGGATTGCGTATTGAACTGGGAACTATAATTTTTCTTTTAGCCTCTCGCGGTATCCCGTACTTATAGTAGGAAAGAATTATTTTAAACAAATATGCAAAAAGATTTTTAATGATATTATCTTTAAAATATCGCTATTTTATCTAAAAGGCTCACCTAAACAATGGGTTAGTTAAAACTATCTCCAATACTTTTAACTTTATGATACAGGATGCGCCATTGTGCTGTAGCTCAAAGGTTATATATTACGTCTCTCATATTACATGAGTATCTATAGATTATAAGCATTACAATAAATATGATTTTTCTTTAAAAATATATGTTTATTTGATTTCTTTGCTTCAAGTTTTAACATAGTAGGGTAGGTAGGAAGAACCTTGGAACCTAGTATTAGGACACTCTGTTCCCATTAAGAAATTACCGTTCCCCACTTTGCGTTGAATTCGTGAGGCATTGCGTCTTGAGTGGCAGATCTTAACACCGCAAATCAGTAGCAATCACATTCATAATATATATTGAAATCGTAGATCTCTTTATATTACGGCCCGTTCACTAAGAATCAATTAAACAAGAATAATTATTAAGGCCAGTCGTAGTGCAACGGCACGAAGTGTGACTGTAAAATCGACTGGTTGTGGGTTCGATCTCCACTCGAGGAGATGAAATATTTACTTAAATTTATATTTCCATTTCTTCGCTCTGGTGTCGAGGACAAGCGCGGTTTTGAGTTCTGCTACTCTACTCCAGAATTCGGCAGAAAGTGGGGAACGGAGTGTCTTAACTCTCTGCCTACCCTGCTGTATGCGGGATACAGCGTGAAGCTGATTAATTATTTTTAATTATTAAGACAAACACGCACAATAACATTTATTACTTCCCCAAAATGAAGATCGAACTCACAACCATCTTGTTTATAGTCGGAGACTTCTAAACTATGCGGTGTCGTCAATACATTGTTCGTTTTAAATCCATTTCACCAAATTTGTGTCAAGAAGGGATTAGAAATCCAAGTTGGTTAAGCATTTGTATTCAAATGATAGCTTGAGTTTTAAGAAGACCTTTACAAAGGTACATTATAGTAACCTTGTATTCTATTTTATACAATAAATCTTATGTTATAGTCTTATTTGTTTTTTGTTAAAGGGTATGTGGATATGGGTTTTTTACTATGGTGTAAGATGCCGTTGGTTTTGTTATGTTTACTTATAATTTGTTTTAAATAGTTCGAAGTTCGAGTTCGTGACTGTATATGCGATAGGTTGCGGGTTCGATTCCTATTCGAGAATATGAAATATTTAATATTTCATTTCTTCGCTCTGATTTTGAGCAAAGCGCGGCGTTGAGTTCCGTCACTCAACATATAATGCCTCTGAAATTAAAATATTACTTGTAATTATATATTTTTTACACATAACAGACTTAAATCTTAGGTAATGTAATTTTTTTATTAATAATTTTTTCAGTTTATCACCACAGAAGCAAAATAATATATTTAGAATATTTGATTTGATAATTTTTAAATACTTATTTTCATATGAAATATGCTATTTGAATAACTTCACAGTACCATGTTTACAAAAGTAAACGAACCATATTCATACTAAAGGAAAAGGTGCGGAGTCTGCACTGCGCTTGCGCAACCGATACACTAAATGGCTGAAATGTAGCAAGGACAGTTTTGTAACAGTCTCGTCTTGTACACGTTACCTAATTTACTAAGTAAGCTTCAATGTGTACAAAAATTATAAATGAAAAATCTGACTAGAAACGAGAGGGTTGTGGGTTCGATTTCAAATCTGGGGAATAAATTAGTTTCATTTTATTGTTATGGCTACAAAACAAAACAATGTCTCGAAAATTGAACAGTGCTTGGGTAAAGGAGTATTTTAACATTAAGTACCCTATGTGTATGCAGTACACGCCTGCTCTGTGCGGGATACAGCTTGAACCTTAATAAAATAGTAAAATTAGGAAAAAAGAATAGTATTTTGATTATTTATTGGGGAATTACATTTATAAGAGAAGAAATATTATAAATATTATTTCTTAACAAATTTTTAACTTTAAAAAGTGAAGCTTTAAGCTTATTTAATATCTCCAAAAAAAAACATAAGTTTAAGTTACACTCCACAAGCAATATAAAAGTCATTTCCGTCATTTTTTTTAGCCAAATTGTCCTCACGCCATGCGGCTATCATTTAAAATATAGCCTTAGCTCTATTTCAGTGTTGGGCAATCCATTAGTCGTAAATGGGTTTATAATAAAGGAGAATGCAGTCTAATATTACTTGCGAGTGACGAGCTGCCTTGTTACGCCGGTAGGTGGAGGAAAAAAAAAATAATATCTCTGGTTTAGGGTTCCGATGGTTACTTTTAAATTTGACACTATTTTCGGTTGAGGCCAGTCGTGGTGCAGAGGCACGAAGTGTGACTGTAAAATTGACTGGTTTTGGGTTCGATCCTCATGCTAAGAAATGAAATATTTATTTATATTTATATTTTCACTTCTTCGCTCTGGTGTCTCAACATGCAATGCTTCTGAAATTTGGCGGAAAGTGGGGAACGGAGTGTTTTAACACTAGGTCCCCTCCGCCTACCCTGTTGTGTGCGAGATACAGCGTGAAGCTGATTTATTCATTTATTCAGTCATATCTAGTTTTTATTTAAAGTTAATATTGAGAAGCTAGTTTTGAGCTTTTATGTAATCACAAATTATTTTCAGATTTGATGATGATGATTGATTTCAGAGGTGGTTTTACCGCCTTTAAAAAATATAATTTGTCATTTGAATAAAAAGAAAAGAGTTTGGTTGAACGGTCTAATCTCAGGAACTCCAGGAGGGCAAAAAAGCTTGTATCTTATGTTTTTAAACATTTGTTCACTTTCATCATTAGCAGTGTCAAGGACTGGTAATACGGAACCCTAAATCATTCGTTCTTGGTTTGTTTGACTTGGTTTGAAAGAGATAATAGCCTTTACTTCCCCAAATTCATTTTGAGATGACTTGGCGTGGAGCCTGAGAATTGAAATGAACTTTTTACTAATTCTAGAGTTACTTACATTTTGGAGACCGTCGTAGCCCAGTGCGAAGCATCCGCCAGTAAATGTAATAGTTGTTAGTTCGATTTGCACTCAGGGATGGATAAATATAATGATAAATTAAATTATTTTATTTTCCTCGCTTTGGTAGGCAATGTACGGCGCGGCGTTAAATGCCGCTGCCAAGTGTCTTAAACATAGAATATCTTTGCATGCTATGCGGGATAAAGCGTAAAGCTGGAAATATATATATATATATATATATATATATATATATATATATATTTTAAATTATACTTTTAAAAAACCTGTGAAACACTTGGTGGAAACGACGGTTAAAGTTTTAAGCTCACTTAGTTTTTGCTTAAGCAATTTCTAAGACTTCCAACCGGATGCATTATCCCGTGAAACAAAATGGAGAAGATTAGTATTAACGTTCTAATGTGTGAATTTATGAGTTAACATGTTTAAATTTAAATTGTACAAGAATTTGATTTTTCTTAATAAAATTTAAATCATGGCTTAAAAAAAATTGTAGTAGAAAATACAGTTATAAAATTTAGTAGTAGTAGTAGCGAAATAAATATTATTTTATATATGAATACCTTCCAGTATTCAATACACATCAATAAAATATATTAAAAAGGCATTTGCAAAATTGATTATTAAATTTATATCTTTCAAGAACAGTATCATAAACAAGAAGCCTTAGTATTCTCACCTGAGGATTGTCGGTAGTGGCACCACCGTTTATTTCTTTTTATCCTTCACCCAAGGCAGTTCTTTATAACATCCATTGGACGCCATCTGCTTGGTTTAAATCGTTCACAGTAATTATTTACTGACCAGCTACCGATTTTTACTTGACATTTAAAATTAAAGGCTTAAATAAATTAGGTAGTTTAAATAAAAATGTGAAAATGGAAGTTAATTAAGGATTATATAGTAATTTATCTTGATAATTATAAACTTATGAAATAAAACTAGCTCAAATCGGTTAAGCCAAGTTTCTGAGATTAGCATGAACAAACGCCCGGAAAACTTTTAAAATCCTTGTTTTGTGTTCTATTACGTTAATAAATATTACCAATAATATTTTTTCTGATATATTTTTCATGTACAGACACCGATCAGTTACGATTTTATTATAGGTATAGAAAACACAATTCTTCAGACCTTTGTAGGTTATACATAATTAACAATTAAAGAAAATGTTCATGAACTCAATATAAATAGCTTACGAAGAAATCTATACTATTTCCTATATATCTATACTATACTAATATGTTCATCGAAACAATCTCCAATACTTGGTGCAACAAAAACCGTCGGCGTGACCGTAAATTAGAGGGACGTCTATATTTTTTTGCAAGATTTTGCCGTCGAGTGGGATTCTTTGAGATCGCAAAATAAACTACTTTCGGCGGGAATTTCTCTAAAGTCCACGGGGCAGGCATGCGTGGAGACCGCTCTGGCCTTTTTGGGCCCATTATCTCCTCGACCGGTTTCCTTACATGAGTTTGAAACAATAGCCGCGTGCAGACGAGGATGGCTCAGCTTAGCATACTTGGATAACTATTTAGTAATAAATGTTATAATAATATTTTTTTACTCACTAATTTAGGATTGTATAGGTCTGTGGTACCTAATTTGAATTATTTTATTATATTTCATACATTTTAATAACAAATTTTAGTTATTTTTCACGTTTTTTCCCGCATAAAGAGAAATAGAACAGCCTGATTTCTATATATCTACCCGAAGTATTGAAGTGGAAAATAATTCACTCCCCCGAATGTGGAACGAAGCCACAACCATCAGACGCTGTCCCACTACGCCATGATACCCTTATATTAGTTCAATGTGAAATATTTTTGATCTGAAACCTTATTCTGTTCAATTTATTAGATTGACCCACGAGTCTAGTTCATAACGGGTCTGCAATATTAATATTATAATGTATAAAATATGACTGCGCTATAAATCTCGATGCTATCTTGACTATTTTAGCCTCGTCTTAGGAAACTTAGAGTTAATTCGAATCTTTTATTTCGATTTCCTTAAGAAGAATTCTTCATGCAAATATTATGAGCTCGAAGAGCCAAGTTTGTATGGTTATTTAGCATAAACAGACAAACCTTACTAGTAAAGCAGTAACAGCCAAGTATTAAATCTGTTTTATGCACAGTAATAGGCAATTCGTAAGCATTTAGATGTTTAAATCTTATTCTTAGGCCACACACGGCTGTATCATTATATGGAATACCTTTTCATTTGTATGGCGTGCTTGAGATTAAAAATTCTTGGTAACTCCATAGCTATTCAGTATATTTTAGCTTTTAAGCCAATAGGATTAAGTTCCGCTATTTAATATGCAAATGTCTCAAATTCAGGCGGAAAGTGGAGAACGTAGTTTCTTGACACTAGGTTCTCCCTATCTGATATTATGAAGGTCGTGGTTTCCAGTTCCATTCAGAACAACTAAAATTCTTTTCCTATATCTATATAAGTTAAGTTCGTCGTGCATATTTACATTGCATTAATATTATTATTTATTACTATAATTGGTTTTATAGTTTGCCGTTTTTGATTTTTGCTTCCTATTTAGCTTTATTAATAGGTATAATTATTGTATGTAAAGGTATTTAGTAGTAGTGATTGTGTCACTCTGATATATAGTGTCGGTGTGAAGGAGCTATATTTTTTTTATATTCTTTGTAAAAAATAAATTACAATATCTTTTTTATCTCCCGCTCTTTCTCTCTCTCTCTCTCGTTATTTTCTTCACTAGTAAGCTATATATATGTTTAATACATATATACCGTTACTGAGTGATTGACAAACAAAGCACGGATGATACCACGCGGCGTAGAACGCTGAAATTTTGTGTCTTAGAAAGTATATAGGTAGCACTGAGAATACTTTCTTAAAATGCCCACAGATTTGAAAATAACGATTTTTACGTTTTATCTATTATATACATACATATAAACAGCGTTTAAAACAAATTCACCTCATCATTCACACAATTTAGATCAAGAGAAAGATGTAAGCATATAGTATACGCTTATTTTAACAACGTAATCTAGGTGAGCAAAGTCGCGGGCAGAACAATAGCCATATGTAAAATTCAAGCTAAGTTTCTCTTTTCTAAAATCAAATTAAATTAAATAAGCTTCACGCTGTATCCCGCACATAGCAGGGTAGGCAGACGGAACCTAGTGTTAAGACACTCCTTTTCCCACTTTCCGCCGAGTTTTGGAGGCATTGCGACACCAGATTTCATTTCCTCGAATGGGGATCGAACCCACAACCAGACCACGACTGGCGTCGTTCTCTTTTCTAACTTTATTAATTTCATCTGAAAACATCAGCCTATCGTATTAATGTCTATTTAGAATAGTGTAACGATCGTTTGCTCTAAGGGTACATTGAATATGGCTATCATTAGAGATCTTCATTGGATTGATTTTAACGATATCAGAGGTTTCCTCTTTGGTAATAGGTGCTCTGTGTTTGTTTCAATTGGAGAATAATTCTTTTTATTTTATTATTGCTTAACTAAAAGATAATAAGACTAGGTTGTAACGTACTGGCAAAAGCGTGTGACTGCAAAATCGACTGGTTGTGGGTTCGATCCCCACTCGAGGAGATGAAATATTTACTTAAATTTATATTTCCATTTCTTCGCTCTGGTGTCGAGGTTAAGCGCGGCGTTGAGTTCTGCCACTCAACACGCAATGCCTCCAGAATTCGGCAGAAAGTGGGGAACGGAGTGTCTTAACACTAGGTTCCCTCTGCCTACCCTGCTGTGTGCGGGATACAGCGTGAAGCTGATTTTTTTTTTTTAATTCATTTCTTCGCTCTGGTGTGGAGGCAAAGGTCGGTGGTGAGTACAAACACTCTACACGCAGTTCCTCCAGGATTCAGGGCGATGTTAAAAAAAATGCTTAAATATACTAATTGTTTAATGTATTAATTGGCACACTATAAATATTGCCATAATCTTATGAAATACCAATAATTAGCATTTTAGGTAATATTGATTTAAACTTTAGATTGTTTTTCTAAATTGAATGCGGATAGCATTGACACTCACTGTAAAAAAAATATATAAGAAACCCAACTTGTTTCATATCCTATTCCATATATTATTTCTTTTTATTCAAATTTTAAAAATAAAGAAATAATTATGTACACAGCTACATTTCATAAAACAACAAGTATTTTTATCGTGCCATACATACGAGCACGTTATCACTACATCCAGTTACTTCCAAGTAAACCAAAACTGGCGGTGAACCATGTAATTTTACCTTTTGTCTTAGGTCATTCTATCATATAAAAAAATCTTGATGACAATAAGAGCTAGCTATAAACTTTTAGTTTTGAGAGATCAAAAACCTTTCAAAAATTGAAAAATATGCTTTATTTCGTGAGAAATGAAGTAGTTTTTCTATTATTCTTAGGTTTTTCTATACGTGAACACCTAAGTGGTATCGCGATGCCGTGTGGCACGTTTCCTTTAGACCGCTCCGTCGTGTGTCTTCTTTGTAATGGCCCCCTAACTGTCGGACCACATGTGTGTACACGGTTTTATAACTGGGGCAAAGATCATAGAACAATATTATCATTGATATTGGCTGGAGTATTGACTTCAAATTTCGGAAGATTGTCGATTCTAAATTAGTAATTTAGAATCGAATCTATATATTATCTTAATAGATAATATGTTTTAATTACTGATAGATATATTACTTAGAAAGATTAAGGAATTTGGAAGGGTAGATACAAGAGTGGATTTTTTCAAATTCTTATAGGAACCGGAAAATATATTATTTTTCATTTTACGTCCTAATGTCCACGCAAACCAACCAGTAAAAATGCATGTTTTTTGATATATGTGACATTTTAAGAATTAAATTTCACTTTGTTAGGTATTTTCATCTTATCTAATATTGATTCAATATTACTTGAAGCCAGTCGTGGCGCAGGGACACAAGCGTGTAACTGTAAGCGCGTGGTGTTGTGGGTTCGTCTCCCACTCGAACAAATAAAATATTTAGTATTCCCTCTCCCTACCCCGCCGTGTGCAGTGGGATACAGCGTGAAAAAAATCATAGCAACATAAGACACAAGAGACAGGCTACAACCACACACAACAAACTTGCGTTACCCAGACAGCCTTTCTCAAACTTTGACGCGCAACACGAGCTATCAATCTAAAGTTACAACATAAATGTTAACAATCAATTATTCGTCTAATGAAATAATGGCGGCCGGGCTCACGACTGCGGCACATGACGGATATATTCATGCTATGTTAATATCGTACTTACATCTGCTCTTATATTTTTGATTGTGATCGCTATGGATTTAATCAAAATTAAAATTAATAATGTTTAGGTAATTTAGTAGTCCTTTCTGCGATCAAGGCAAAAAAATGCTTAAATAATTAAACAAAATGTTGAGGCCGTCGTGGTGTAGGATCACAAGCGTCTGACTGTATCGCGACGGTTTTGGGTTCGATTAAATAAAAAAAAAACCGGACAAGTGCGAGTCGGGCCCGTCCATCGAGGGTTTCGTACAAAAATTGAAGGTACCGAGCTTTTTCTGAATTTCAAGCTTAGCTTAGCAGGCGCCCTTTCATCTGATACCTCATCTAAACTAGTGGCTATAAGACCAAATTTTCCCTAAATAAGGTAAATTATTTTTAAGATTTAAAAACAAATGTATTTTTAGTTTACTCGAGTGGGAATCAAATCTACAACCTGTAGCGCAGCTTGCGTCCCTGCGCTACGACTGGCCTATACGCACAATTCTTAATTCTTACAACTCTTATTTACATTTGATAATACGAAAGAATACAGGAAAAAGCTAGATATAAATATAAACATAGCCCAAGTGAAAATCGAACCCACAAATATTAAGCACACTGACACCCAGCTAAGTAATAAAAAATATATTAAAAAGAAAGTACAATTTTGCCTCTCATTAACCTGAGTGACATGACCCTACTAAAGTATAGATCACAAACAGTCGTAGTACATCTTCGTCGGGTCAAGAATGCAAAATTTCTAATGATTAATAACAATCACCTCTCAAATGCTCCATTATGGAACTTTCGCAACATCTCTTAACGAGCCCTGGTCGTCATTAATTAAAGATCTCAATGGATCTGAAGACAAAACGCTATGATTCCATTCTACTTCGTGACATGTGCTATTGTTCCAATGTGGCAGCGGCTCTCAAAGTTGTCTGAAACTGAAACTCGAGACCTATCTCAAGATAATTTTTGCATTTACCAATATGAATCGAGCCTTTTACAAACAGCAATCCATGTTTTAATACATTTTCTTATTAAAATTTTGTTAGATATTTTATTTTATTAAATATTTGCATCAAAAAATAATTTAATGGGAAGGATGAAATTATTTTCAATGTTTTGACATTATAGTTTTGTCAGTCAGTCATCCTCGTCTAGCTTTTGACTAGGTCGGTTGTTGTGTTTCGCAAGACCTTCTCAATATTTAGCCCATAAGTAGGTACACGACGCATAGTTTGGGAAACTCTGCTCTGTGCAATGTTCCCTAACGATCTAGCCGAGCAGTTGAACTAAATCAAATTTTGCCTCTAAATGCCTCTCAGTTAGACAACTTGATGCCTTCAGAAATACTTCTCGTAGCTGGTTTATTGTTTTCACATTTCACAAGTAATGGTTGAGCGTCTCATTAGCACCATTTTTGTAGAGATAATGGGTTCGATGTCTCAGGACGCCGAGAACAAGTTTGATTCTATCGTGGGACAGTTGGTACGTGACAACAGATCGGTTGGAAGTTTAATGATTATACTTTTAAATTTATTTTCATGTTTTTTTTTTCTAGAATGTTGATACTATATTTCTAGAATTTAGACTACTACTATAACTAGATTGTGGATAATAGAACTAAACTGCTACTACTAAACTCATTAAATGGGTGAACATTGGAGAACGATAAGTGACTGGGCTTTTTTTTGGAAGCATAATTAAAATATAATTCTGGTGTGTAAATCAACTTAGTGAAACGGCACAGTGTAGCGTAAGCGTTAATATTGTGGGTTCGATTCTCATTCGAGGGATGAATTATTTTCATTTTCTTAAAGCGCACAAAAACACGCATTGTCTTGAAAATTGGGTAGTTGGTGATCAACGAATTGTCTTAACACTAGACACCCTCTGTCTTCTCTATTAAATTCGGGATACAGCATGAAGCTATAGTAAAGATATATAAATAACTTAATTCAGTTGTCAAAAAGATATTTTTAATTTAATATACTTATTATTGTTATATGTTTGAGGCCAGTGGTAGCGCAGGGGCACAAAGTGTGACTGTAAAACCGACTGGTTGTGGGTATTTCCATTTCTTCGCTCTGGTGTGGAGGCAAAGCGCGGCGTTAAGTTCAGCCACTCAACACACAATGCCTCTAAAATGCGGCAGAAAGTGGGGAACGGAGTGTCTTAACACAAGGTTCCCTCTGCCTACTCTGCTGTGTGCGGGATACAGCGTGAAGCTGATTTATTTATTTATTTTATTATTGTTATATTTTTCCTTTTAATTCCTTTATGCTACATTAACGTATGCCACCTAAAAGTAAAGCATAGTTTTGCTTGTTAGCTTTTTATATCTTAAGTTCTCGTAACAGATTATACCTTGTTTACTTTCACCTTATCACGTAATAGATTATTTATCGGTGGAACAATAGTGCGTAAGAATTGCACGCAATATGTTCACGTGTAATGTTTTCAATGAATTGGATTTTTGTTAGTAGTTAATTAAAAATATATATTTTTTTATGATTATTCATTCCTTAGATATTGTGGAGCAATAGGACAATGTTTGACAGTAATCACGAAGGTTGTGAGTTCAATCTTGACTCGGTGGAAAGATTTAATTTCCTATCTCTGATGAGAGAATATGCGATGTAAAATTTCGCTACTCAACACTTATTGTAGCAGTTCCATAGAAAGCGAAATACCTATCCTGCTATATGCGGGATTAAGCGAGAAGCTGAAAAAAACCTTCATGCTTATAGTACTTTTAAATTCCCAATATTATAAAGAGTATCTTGACCACCATTACGTCGATCCGAATCCCCGAATGCTTTCGGTCCGTGGCAAAAAACAAACTAATTTAAAACTCGGATCACCGTCGAGCGAGACTAATGCGCCTGCGCTGTTTACATAGCGACTCCGGTTATTTACGCACGAACCGAAAAATTCATGGATGACAATCTTGATATTTAGATTATCTTATTTTATTTACTAATAATAGTTTTAAAAAAATCTGCTTCACGCTGTATCCCGCAAACAGCAGGCTAGGCAGAGGGAACCTAGTGTTAAGACACTCCGTTCCCCACTTTCCGCCTAATTCTGGAGGAGTTGCGTGTTGAGTGGCGGAATTCAACGCCGCGCCTTGCACCGACACCAGAGCGAAGAAATGGAAATATAAATTTAAATAAATACTTCATCTCCTCGAGTTTGGATCGAACCTACAACCAATCGATTTTGCAGTCACACTTTGTGCCCCTGCACCACGACTGGCCGCTAATATTTACTTAATTTATATATGTTTATTTAGTAGTCTTTACGCCAGATTAAATCTAAAGCAAAAAGGCTTTGTGAAGGCTTAAGATTTTTTGTTCTGAAGTAATTTTATAGCTTAATTTTTTTTACTTTCATATATAAGGTAATTCGGTTAATCAAAGAGGTTTTGCCAAGTTTCAACAATATAAAAAAGCCGCGTCGAATAGTTGGAAATATCTGCCTGAGCTTATAAAATAACTTTTTAGTTGCTTAGAAAAACTTTTAATTAATTCTTGATTTATTTCTAGTCAAACGCCCGTCAGCCGGATCTTGTTCTATGCCCATTTCCAATTACAAACACGCATTACATCTGTGCCTTGTCAACGATTACTCTTATTGATTTAACGACTGTAGCATAGTCATTTAGCCTTTCATTCAGCAGCTATAACTTCTAATTAGCTATTTCATCAGATGCCATCATCGCGCTGTAGAAAATTATTGAGTGGGAAAGGATGTGAGTTCTATACCAATTTGGGGAAATATTCAAATGGTATATTGAAAAAGTGAGTCTGTCGTGGTGAAGTGGCACTAGCGTGCGACTGTAACCGCGGCTGCGGGTTCGATTCCCTTTCGAGGTAATGAAATATTTAATATTATTATTTTCTAACTTGGTAAAGTAATAAAGGGCGACGTTGAGTTGCGCTACTTAACACGCTATATCTCATGAATTCGGTGAGAAGTGAGGAGTGGAAGTGTTTATGGGAACGGTCTAGGTCCCCAAGTTACTTCTGTCTGCCTTGCTATATGTGGGACACAGAGTGAAACTGCTACTACTATGTAATATTAAAAAAAATATTTTTGTTTGAGTACTTTATCTAGGCATTTTTTAAATAAGTACATTATGTTTCGCAATGATCATGAAATGTATAAAACGGAGTGTCTCAGTACTCTTCTTAAAACGTCGTGCTGATAAAAAAAATACTGTATTGTAACTTTAGAATTGTACGAAAGCGGACAGTGCTGAAAGAGAAGACACGATTTAGTACTGTGTAAACAACATTGTTGCTGTTACAGGTTTACGACTCGCCGTACCCGCAATTTGCATGTTATTATTGACTTTGAAAGATGTATGTGACATTTCAAGCAATGTATCATATTACATTGATTGTTTTATGAATTCGTACGTTTGGTAAATGAAGTCATTTTAAGTGAAATGTTTTAAGATATTAATTTTTAAATTTTTCCACAATATCGTGGTTTTATAGTAAATAGATGCCTGAAAATCAAAATTTATATGTATTTAGTAAGTAATCTCCCGTTACGGAGAGACTGACAGATAAGAGAGACAAAACTACTGGACTAAAATAATTTTTCAAAATTCACGCCGGAACGGGGAAAAAATAGATTTTCCATTTTACGTCTTAGTTTAGATTTTAAGTATTTAATAATAAATAATAGACATTCATCCGGATGAAACTTAAATTGAAAATAAATATTACACCCAAACTACCGCCACGATGGAGTGAGATATCTAACGATATTAATAAGGATGTTACAGTTGAGAAATACTTTCAGTAGGAAAGTGAAATTATCGTAAATATGAAAAGTGGTGTTAATTAACATTTAAAATGGAACAAACAGGGCGTTGCGAGTAGAGAAAGGTCTAATAAATATATGGGACGACATTTAGTGGTACTTAACGTTGACGCTGTTAAATAGATGCATTAGAATGCGTTGCAGCTGCCTAATAATCTTAATTAGAATGTCGAGTGCGATATGGTTTGTTGAATAAATAAAAAATCATGAAAAAGGGCTTTTGAGCTAAGATATTTTTACTACCATATATGTCACTATCACTATTAATAAATAGTAGCTACGAAAGTCAAGAGTCACAACTCAAACATCAAATCAGTTTCACGCTGTATTCCGCACACAGCAGAGTAGGCAGAGGAAACCCAGTGTTACGACCCTCCGTTTCCCACATTCCACCGAATTCTGGAGGCTTTGCGTGTTGAGTGGCGGGACTTAACGCCTTGATTTGCCTCGACACCAGAGCGAAGAAATGAAAATATAAATGTAAATAAATATTTCATCTCCTCGAGTGGGGATCGAACCCATAACCAGTCAATTTTACAGTCACACTTTGTGCCCATGCGCCACGACTGACCTCTCAAAGTCGAAAGTTGCTTTAATGATTCAAAAAAAAAATCGTAGCATCTAGATAATTTTTGGTCAAATTTTTACATCCGATCTCTATAAAACAATGAGCAGAATAATAACATCTAATTATAAAACACATTTGTGTAAAGACATATGCCTCTCATAAACACCGCATATTGTTCAGAGATGCTCTTTAACCTGTTATTACTGGTAATGCCTTTACATAAGCCGAGCGTCGACACGCCCAGCCATGATCGATGGACAGGGTCAACGTACACCCTAAATGATCCAAATAATTTCATAATCCGTAATACGAGGTAAAGTTACTTGCTGAGTGGTGGATAATTTGCGTTTGTTGATAACTTAATATGAACTTAAGTTTCGTTTTATATGGTAATTGAAAAAAGTAAATAATTTGTGTTTATTTTTTCTGTTTCTTTTTCAACGTCGTGTCGTATATTTTTTTTGATACGAAGCAGAAAGATCACAATGATGATATTTCATTCTTTATTTCACTCTGTTTTACTAGGTAGAATACTAAAGTGCACTTTATCTAATCAGACTGTGGAAACGAGTACATGTATAGTAAAAATAAATTTTGCTTTAAGCGGAATTTGGACGTTTTTTTTGTTGACTTTAAGATCCACTGCCCAGTTATTATTTTATTCGTGTTCGAAAATCTAGTTAACTGTTGATATAAAGCGGATGTCATTCTCATTCACTCTGTCAAACAAAACTGCACTGAGTGTTGATCGTTTAAGATCTTCTTTCTCGTCAGCAAGTGCATTTAAGATAAATATCATTACAACAATCAATTACCGAGCTTAATTCTGTACAGTAAGGCTTATTTTTAAATGATCATTGTCAGCCCATTCGAAATCGATTTATTCAAAGCGGACTGTTACTAAGTAAACACTTGGAGATGAAGCCTCGAATTGATGCCGATGAATATTTATTTAAAGAAATCTTCATGCTTTTTTGGCCAAGTTCATCCAAGTCCATTGATCTGGCCCTCTTGATGACTTCAAGTATTGTGTCAAGAGAATAATTTTGTGATTATAGTTACATTAATATCACTGTGTGTTCAGTAAATAATCACTAACTTAGCTAAATAAAAAATATGTTTGGTAATAACGAGTTTATGACTTACCATTTGTATTTTGTATTGTACTTACAAATGTATACATACCTACCAAAACGTATAAGTGCGGGGTTAGTTTCGGGCACCCAAAACCCAATATTCTTGAAATGGAAAGGTGAAGAATGATTTTTATTTAAATTAGGTTCTTCCTACCCAAGCAGCTAACGAGGAAGTCCACACACTCCACCAAAGTTTAGTAAAAGAATTAAAAATATTAGTATTTCCATCAGATATTAAGATGCAAGTAATCATTAGTTAGTATCTACATTACCATATAACATTACATTTTCAATGATACTAAAAATTCCCTATATGTATGGTGACTCAACGATACGAGCATGTAGTCCTATCTACAAGGCAGGTGCATGGCGCCCACACATACGTTAACTAACTTTTTATTAACACTTTCCAATTTCATAATTTAACTTTTAAAATTTTCTTAAATATTTAAAAACAATCAATGGCACAGCTTCATCTGACTATAAGTCGTGGGTTCGATTCAGAGGAATGGCTTATTTTCATTTCCTTGTTCCAAAGGACGTTGAGTTCCGCCACTAAACACACAAAACCTAACAAGAAATGTTGTCTATATGCGGAATACAATGAAACTAAAAAATAAGTAGAAAAATTAACAACTAAATATTTTTTAGAAAATAGAGAAATTGTTAAATAAATACTAAAGGATGTCTAATATTGAATGTAATAGCTCAATTAATAATGCAAAACAAATGCAAATCGGAATATAAACATGCAAATTTCTCTCGCTTTTAATTAATTTGAAAGCAAGAAATTCCCACGGATCAGGATTAACAAGTTTACAGAGAATCATATAAAAACAAATAACGCTACCTTTTTTGCGGAACGAACATAGTATAGACCAGTACTGCTTCGTCTTTAATGTCTTATAGGAATCTTGTTTTCTATACTCCGATTGAAGTACCTTATAGACCTTTAATACGGTGTCGAAGACCGATTATAACCCGTTCATTTGAATAAGCCAAAATAAAGAAAAATGGACAACGCTACTCAGCCTCAATCCTTTAGATGTCTTACTGAATTGAAGATTAATCTTATCTTAAAAGAGCTAAAGTACTCCATTACCGCCTTGAAAGGTCCAGAAAAAGATAGTGTAAAATAAATATGGAAGATCTTGCAAAATGCTGATAAAAGCCTTTTGAGCTTGGACTTTACAGTTATATGAGTATGTACGTTGATATTGCGCGTTTAAAATCTAAATATGTTTTTTTTTTATATTTTCATGGGTTTACCTGGTAGAATAGGCAAAGAATACTAGAATATAAGAATAATCCAAAAAAAAATGTTTATTTAGTATGTACGAAGGAACGAAATAATGGTACATGTATAAGAATTGAACCAACAACCGGATTGACTACCACAGCCAGAATACACCATGATGGCGTTTTTGTGCAATAATAAAACTATAAGAAAATATCAGTTTTATATGTCTGTATATCTAGTACCGATATATATATTAGATTGTGAGATCCGACATGCAATAAACCATTATACAGCGGCTATTGTGATCGATATATGAAATATCGCAGGTGGGTATAAAAAGATTTGAATATGTCTGGAAGTTTTTGTTGGTCGCTTTTTATTATTGTTGTTCCATTAACAGATTTTATTGCTTTGAACTCAGTGCACCAATTGGTCGCCAACGGACAAATGAAACGATGGTCTTTTATTGAAGATATTTTACGAGCGCGTCATTTCATAACTCTTAATTGTATGGATGCCCAACAATTATGGTCCTATCAGTTTATCTTTGTGTGGTTAAAACTTTTGAATTAACTATAGTTAAAAAGTTTCTACGTAAGATAACTTAGAATTTAATAAGTATTCATGAGGTAACGATAATATAGGCGTCGTGTCTATCTTTTGTTTGGTGTTTGTCTTCAATATGAATTTCCCAGACATCAGAACCGTTCGCCAGATTGAGGTTAAGCTAATTAGTACAGAAAGCTTGTTGCTTTATAATTATCACAGTATGAAGACTGGGCGGACCGGTGGAGACGCGGCGACGTCAGTTTCACTACATATACCTTTATAATAACGGATTATTCATTTCAAAAATTTTTAATGTTTATTTCATTGCTTATCATAAAAAAATATACGTATATGTGAATGTTTTAAATTTAAGGTTCCCGCATTTTGCTTTGTAAACAGCTAAGAGAAAGAGAGTGGTCGCGTGTTGCGCGGCATTATTTACTTAACTAACTAGATCAAAGAAGCATTTCGACGAAAGTCTTTCTAATTCACAAACAAATTATTGTTGTTACTTAGCTTCACGCTTTATCTCTAGCGGGGTAGTCAGAGAGAACGGAGTGCCAAACGCTACGGTCTCTACATACTTCTTTCTCCTCGTCCACTGTCATCAACCTCTTCTCTCCGGAGGGTTTTTACGTGACCTTCGTCCACTATCTGATACTGTGTTTTCAGAGTCAACCGAGGTTCTCCCCCTACCTCTCTACCTCTCTTAGTTTATATTATATATTAAATAATGTTAATCTTTTTTTTATTTCATGTTTCATATATAGCTTTTAGTTATCTCCATTTGTTGTTTTCTTTAATAATTTTCAAACTATCTCTCTAACCTGCAACCAAAGGTATTGAGGTACAAACATAAAACATATTAAACAACAAAAATCGGTAGCAGATGAAAGAAGCTTCGGCATTGACCTTATCTCGCTGAGAGCACGTTACAAATCGATTCTGCGGAGCCAATGGGACGTAGCTGACGTAGGCTATTGAACCTGCGCCCGCGCAATTTGCATACCTGGTAGTTACATCACGAGTGACCATAACTAGCTGGTTGATATGATTTGTTCGTGTTCGTCTCGTGGCGTGGGGACCTTGTTAGTGCATTTGGTTTGTTTGTATTTAGTGTAGCGGTTTCGCTGTCGCTAATTTCTTGGTAACAATATTTGAACACGACAAAGTAAAGTGTGTTTTTCTTAGCTTCGTGCAGTATATCAGGGTAGGCAGCGGGAACCTAGTGTTAAGATATTCTGTTCATCAGTTTTAGCCTCATTTTCGTAATATTGCGCGTTGAGTGGTAGAACTACACGTTATGTTATAGTTCGACGCTTAAAAAAAATAAAATAGGCTCATTTTAATTTATATTTTCTTTACGGAGACTCTATCATTAAACACATTTGTGGAAATGCTTATAAATAAACGAATATTTTTTTTGCTTTTGTGTTCCTTTTATAGGTTTATTGATCACTAATATAAGGAACAAGATTCCATTTTGACCTAGATTACCTCTCCGTATCTAGCAATACCTTGCTTTTTTTACTAAACCAAAACAAAATGTTAAAAAAATAATAATTAATAAAATTAAATAAAACATTTTACATTAAATTCACTTAAATTTAAATTCTCAAATCAAACATTTCCCAATATAACAGCATCGTGTCCGATAGCGATCTTGAAACCAAGCCAAGCTATCCATACTATTTGCTTACTTAAGTCAAATTATCCAAACTCCTGTACCAAGATCCTGCAACAAACCGGTGGTTAGGATGGCAATGGTAGCCCGGGGCGGTCAATTTCAACCGCGGCCAAAGGGCCCGGGGCGCGAGCGTTGTTTCCCACCAAACCGTTACGTTCTGATATTGGTCTGCAATACCAAATATATTTTGTTTCTTTTAGTTTGTATATATTTGTAATGTTTTTTTGTTAACATAGAAAACAATCTAGTGGGGTTTAGCATCTTACTCTAACGCGACGGTAGTAGGTTCGCTTCCAAGTCAAATGAATTATTTTCATTTTTCGCTATGTTAACAAAACAAAGACACTCTGTTCCACCGCTTAACACGCTGTTTCGAAACGAAGTGTCTTAACACTAGATCCTCTTTACCCTGCAATATGCAGGATACAGCGTGAAACTATTTATAGAGAAACATTTAAAAAAATATATCATTTGCTGTTACATTTGTATTGAAATGTTTTTCTAATTGCAAAATTGATTTTCATCATCGTAACACATATGTAAATCATCACATAAGGTCTATATTTTTAAAAACCATTGAAAATAAATACGTATTTTGATGAGACATCCATAAAATTAAAAAAGTGAAAACAATTGCATTTTTTTATTTTTTTGTTCTTCCACTATCTATTTAGTATTCCACATCCAAAACGAACTTGACGAAATAATAATAAAACAGCAGTTTCTATATTTCACCTCACATCCTTAATGTTGTGTTTCGAGACTCCATGAGTGATAAAGAATTCTTAAAGAATACAAACAGCATCTTTTAAATAATGTTTTTAGTTAAGCATTTAGGTAATTGTTTGAGAAAAATCTTTCAACATACTGATTTTACTCTTAAGTGGATTGGACCTTTATTACTTTGTGAAGTTAATATTATTAATATTGAATCCTATGGACGAAAAGAAAATTTACAATATAGTAATGATTTGCATTTCAACATAAATTTCAGAGTGCAATATCTCAAAATTGGCCTGTATTTGTCTATTTTGTCGCTTAACTCGTATATTTTTGATATTTTTTGCTACATACTATCGCTGTCGAATTGAATTTGAAGAAAAGTTTAGTTTATAACAAGACTCGAGTAGCCACTCTTATCTGGTAAAGGGAGAAAGGAGTGTCTTAACACTAGATTCCCTCTGCCTACTCTGCTGTACGGGATACAGTGTGTAGCTGATTAACTTGGATTACGATATCAAATATCTCTAAAACATATTAGTTATCTTGTAATAGAGTAAAACAATAGAAGCGTTAAATCAAGCCAGTAATTCCATCTAAAACGAACTGTTTATTGATTCCAGCTTAAACTCGAGAATCTAAGACAATAACGGTGTAGACGCTTCAGTAATCGTAAACTTAATAGTCTTGGTAATTGATGGTTGTCATTTTGAATTTATTTGTCGAGACTGAGACAAATAGTAATATTAGAATTAAATTATATTATAATTACTAGCGCTTACGCGCGGCTTCGCCCGCTTAAACTTATTGTTATGTTATAGGCAAATTATGACGATTATGACAATCTTATTATGTAAATTTTTTTAGCCTCACATTGTACCTTGCACATAGCGGGGTAGGCAAAGGGAACCTAGTAATAAGACATTCCGTTCCCCATTCAGACATTTTCCGCTGAATTCTTGAAGCGTTAAGTGGATGAATTCAACGCCTCGCTTTGCCTTGTTATCAGAACAAAGAAATTAAAATATTAAAAATTATCATTACCTTGAGTGGGAATCGAACTTATAATGCACGCGACGCACAAACACTTTTAAAATAGAAAAATATATATTTATTTTCAACTACTGGACTAAAAGGCAACATTTCCTAAGGACTACTCGGGTAGTTGCACCATTTAGCATGCTCGAGAGGTCACTCGATCTCGCAGATTCGATATAAGATATTAAATGTTTCCATTTTGATTTGCTCTCGTGGTACTTTGAACTAGCACCCGGATGTCATGTTTTTACATTTCGTACTCTCGTTACGTTACATCTGTGGTCGTGCGGTTGTGCTCATGATTTCTTCATCCTTTGTTGGCATATTTGGTTTTTGCTTTAAATTTTATCCAAAATCTTCATTTAAGGAGGCCGTCTTGGGGGACAAGGCACAAGGGTGTGACTCTAATCCGACAGTTGTGGGTTCGATTCTTCTTCATTATTTATTAATATTTTCATTACTTCCCTGCTATATGTGGGATACAGCGTGAAGCTGATATCTATCTGTATCTCTAGTTAATAATTGTGATAAGACTTTCCGTCGTCCTCTTTCCACTCAAATCGTAGAAATTGCTTGTTTAGTTACGGATCTCAACGCTGCTCTTTGCCTTGTCTTAGCGAAGAAACAAAAATAATTGATTGCGCCGAGTGGGAATTGAAGCAACAACCATCGCGATTACAGAAAAATTTGTCTCAGTATGCCATTAAGAAAATATATTTATTACATTCTAATAGTAAATCTCATATACATATATTTAATAAAAATAAAATTAAAAATAAAATTAGCTTCACGCTGTATCCCGCACATAGCAGGGTAGGCAGAGGGAACCTAGTGTTAAGACACTCCGTTCCCCACTTTCTGCCGAATTCTGGAGGCATTGCGTGTTGAGTGGCAGAACTCAACGCCGCGCTTAACCTCGACACCAGAGCGAAGAAATGGAAATATAAATTTAAGT
>JAAIXJ010001769.1:870937-965634 GCA_013403705.1 Heliconius hermathena | reverse complement strand
GTGGGTTCGATCCCCACTCGAGGAGATGAAATATTTACTTAAATTTATATTTCCATTTCTTCGCTCTGGTGTCGAGGCTAAGCGCGGCGTTGAGTTCTGCCCCTCAACACGCAATGCCTTCAGATTCCGGCAGAAAGTGGGGAACGGAGTGCCTTAACACTAAGTTCCCTCTGCCTACCCTGCTGTGTGCGGGATACAGCGTGAAGCTGATTTATTTTATTTATTTTATATTTTCATTTCTTCGCTCTCGTTTAGAGGCAAAGCACGGCGTTGAGTTCCACCACCAAATACGCAATGCCTCCAGAACTCGGTGGAAAGTGGAGAACGGAGTGTCTTAACACTAGGTTCCCTCTGCCTACCCTGCTATGTGTGGGATACAGCGTGAAGCTGAAAAAAAAACTATATTTTATTTTTCTAAAGAGCTGACGGCATTGTTACATATTCACTGTCGTATTTCACGCCCATTTCAATATTTATGCTGATTGAACACGATAATATCTCTTGTTCTTGCTTTGCGGTTATCATGACTATTATATTTGCTATACTGTCATTACCATTATTTAAATGAAATAAGTTATTTTTGCTTGTTTGTATAATATATATTTATAATATATATTTATAATGGACAAATGTTACTGTTAAGATTAATTCTATATTAGGCAATGATATATGTAGCTTCAAGCTATATCCTGCTTTGAGTTGTGGATCTCAACGCCGCGCTGTATTGTACAAAAATGCGTGAAAAAATAAAAAATAACTTCTTCAAATGGAGATCGAACTTACGACCGTGTGAGCAGTGCTTACAGTAAAATGCTGTGCTATTGCCTCACGACGTTACCAGGGTCTTCGTAAATGGACGGAATATGGACAACATACGATAATTTACAGAACTAAGATGTTTATCTTAGTTATATCTATATAAGGAATTTTACAAATTGAATCCTTAAAAAAGATAAAAATAGATAAAAAGGCAAAAACCTAACTGATCTATAGCTGTACAGTTCTACATGAATAAACCATATCATCAAAAGAAGTCCGTTCTCAGGCGTAACATATGGTTCTCATTCACATGTTATCAGAGATCATGCATTACAAGCTCTGACGCGGTTCTTGCTTCGCTAAGTTGTTTTATTAATCGCGCGCCTTACTTCGTTTAACTTACGATGAAATAATAAAAGCTTCTTATATACTAATCATATGTGCTATAAGTGTATCCTCGAGTGTGATTTTAGGATTATATTTAAAGTTTTCATTTTCTCGCCCTGGTAACGATGAAAAATGCAGCATTGAGTTCCACCACTCACTATGTAATGCATTAAGAATTTGGCAAAAAATGGGGAACGGAAGCGTCTTAGGGGGTAACGAAGTGTCTTAACACTATGTTCTCAGGTTATCTCTGCCTTTTCTTTTTTAGCATGAAGCTAATATAAAAAAAAACTTTCAAAACTACAAATCTACTATTATTGATATACAAATAACTCTTTGTAATACACATTTCAAATCAATTCCATAATAATTTCATACTAAAGCAATTTAGGACTGTCTATACTAATACATATAGTAGTATAAGAGAATGTGTTTTCAATAGGGATGCGTCGTCATTTGCACGCTGCACGTGTGCAGTAACTTGATCCCGCACCGGAGATAATAATTCCATATCGTTGGGCCCCTGAAGCCATATTCTTTCCTATCGTCCCTTTACAATGGGACGATAGGGACGAATATGTCTCCTCGAATATAATAGGTGTTAATGGACGATTAGAAATTGTAATTTTATTACTTTAAATGATTTGTGTTTGTAGATGAATTATAAATTTTAGGTAGGATTTTTGGATTTAAGAAATTAAATTTATAAATTAGCTTTTCGCCTTTTTCAGCTTGCTGTTATATAAAGGTAGACAGAAGGAATCTATTCCGATCAAATTTCTGATCAAATTATGAGATGTTTTGTGCGTAGTGTGTAACTCAACGACGTGGTTGTACTATAAATAGGAAATGGAAATATCTATTAAGTATAACTTGGGCTTTTAGTGTTTATATAGCACCTTAAAATAATATCAAGAAGTTGAATAAATTTCTTGTACCTTTAAATGTAAAATATCTTAAAGTACTGGAGCCTTATAATCAAGTTCCTACTAAGACAATCAAAACACTTATTAATAGACTATGAACGTAGAGTTCAATTAGCTAGAACCTTAAGATGATATTGAAGGCAAGTAAGTTACAAGTTCCAATCCTGCTTCATCCAAAATTTCATACAAAAAAATAAATTTAACTACACACAACGGCCAAAGTAGCCATCGTAACAGTATTACGGAATTACGACACACGTGAGGAACATAACACTGTCAGGAACGCGGTCACTAAATAAAAGAATACAATAAACCATTTCATAAACATCAAAAGACGTAAATGACTGCTCCCGTTATCGTGAAACTTGTTATAAATATTATCACACGAGATTGTCTTCGAGGAAAGGGTTCTTTAACCTGTGCTATGAGAATTGTATGAAATGAAAGAATAGAAATGTATATTGACAATGTTGTAGTTGAATGTATTTGAGAGTGTGAAGTAATGTTAGTTGGTCTGCCTCTAATATATATAAAATAAAAATCAGCTTCACGCTGTATCCCGCACACTGCAGGGTAGGCAGAGGGAACCTAGTGTTAAGACACTCCGTTCCCCACTTTCTGTTGAATGGCAGAAGTCAACGCCGCAAATATATATTGTGCTTATATATTTTCAGAATAAATCCGGAGAAAACACTGATAGAGACCGGCCACGTGCCCGATTGTGGGTTTAGAAGTCATTTTGATATAAGCTTTGGCTTGACTCACTTCACTGGCAAAGTAACCAATAGCTAATTCTGGTTTAGATAATTGATAATATTTAAAAATAATATTATTAGTGAATAATTAATATACTAGCAGTGTCTTTGGAGGGATCATTCTGATATAGTATTTGAAACCGTCAAAGATCCACAGATATTGTATACCTAAATCTAATTTATAATGAGGAGAGATGACATAGTGAAGAGACGTTTTTGAACAAATTATATATTTTGATAGAGATATCAGTTAGTTCATTCTGCCCGTAGTCATAGGTTAAAATCTAGACACATAATATATGCTTCATTATTAACTTTATAATTTTTTTTATTGATTTTTGTGTTATTTGTGTATACCTTCATACTGTATTTCTCATGTAGCATGATGGGCAGCAGCTAATGCTAAAACGCCCGATTTTCGAAACATAGTACGGCGGAACTGAACGCCGTTTCTTGTATTTAAGTATTTATGTATTTAAGCTGAAATATTATGTTAGCAGCAAGAGATTATACTTTTAAGAATAAAGAAATAGAGATTCAAGTATAATTTGTTTTAACTCGGTGAGTACATTGGCGTTTAATAGAGATCGACGGATGCGGATGTATAGGATCGGGGTAGCGCAGATTAATTTGAGCACCGATCAAGCTATTGCAAACGGTTGTATTTCTATAAAATACAAATTCAGAACTTTCTCATTGTATAAACATATTCGGATACATTGACAATTAATTAATCATTATATTTCTCCCATCATAATTTTTGTTAGCATTCTATTTACAGAGTTCTAAATCTTCTAATTCTATTCTAAAAAGAATAAATTAATTATCATTCAGAAAAATACTTCACTAGAATAACATATTAATATAAAATAAATTCCAATAACCCTGCTCTGCTCTACGCAAGCTGCGCGCGCGCAGCACACTTCTATAATCATTTGAGTGTGTGCGCGCCACACTTGTACATACACAGTCACCTGTGCTAGTGTGTACGCGTGGGAACGCGAGACGCGTGCGCCGATACTGACGGCTTTTTGTGCATTATTTAAACGTAAGGTATAAAATGATTTTGGTGTAAATACACCCACGTTTTAGTCTATGGATAGGTATGTAGGTCTGTGATGGTTAGCTTTTGGGTAACTGTATATGTTTTGGGTTGATTTTATTATATTTATGGTTCATTTATTATAGTTAGATAGACATTTATGATTAAATCATTGTTAAATTTCTTTTAACTTAGAAACTAGTCTAAGAAAACAGTTATCAAAAAACACTATTTATATTTAAAAAATAAGTATTTTATGTCGAATACTTATATTTCCCATATAAATATGTATCTTAGATAAATTCAAGTAATACCCATACTTACTATTAAATGACCGAAATTCCATGTAAAATATTCCACTTCCTTCATTAATTTACCTTGACTGCTCCTTTCTCCTAAACGAATCTAGCACGATTCGACCTTGATAGCGTTAATACCATGAGTTTTAACTAGTATTATATCACAAACGTATGTTTAAATTAATTTCTATGTTGAATTTGTTTTTCACTTAATATTGGTATGATGATATTTGGTAAATGTATTTTATAATTATATGATGATTGATTTTTAGTTAATATTTTATTACAAATAATATTGTTAAAAATAATCTTCTAAAAAAAAGATTAATTTTCAAATTCTCTGCAATAAGTACGATAGCTATTCACTATAATTTTCAAATTTATTACTTCTTAGAGATAGTACTAGAAGAAGGCAGAAATTAACGCCGCGATCGTGATTATCTTCCCTATATATTCTGAAATGACTTAACTTCACTTTTTTGTCCCTAGCCAGAGAGAACGGGGCGCCAAACGCTACAGTCTCTCTATACCTCTTTCCTCTCGTCCATTGTCATCAACCTCTTCATACACGCCCTTCGGGGTGTCCTCATGTTTTTTGCGTGACTCTTCTCCAGTATCTTTGATACTGTGTTTTCGAAGCTTTTTGCTTTACTAAAGGTCGCTCGACTACTGATACTGGTGTAGTACTTATAAAAAGTATATTTGAGGCTTGGGAGGGATCGCAGGATGCTCTTGGTATGTTCTGTGATCTGTCTAAGGCCTTTGATTGCGTTCAGCACTCTACATTGGTCATGAAGCTACACCATTACGGCATAAGAGGACGTGCACTCAATCTTCTGACCTCTTATTTAGCTAACAGAGTTCAGAGGGTTGATGTAAATGGCAAGAAATCTCCTGGATCATTTGTCAGTATGGGGGTCCCACAAGGGTCTATTCTTGGTCCTTTTCTGTTTTTAATATACATAAATGATTTGCCATTTTTAGTGGGAAAGAACCATGATATAGTATTGTTTGCTGATGATACTTCATTGATTTTTAAAATAAAACGACGACAAAACATATATGACGATGTAAACAATGCTCTATCGAAAGTAGTACATTGGTTTAGTGTTAATAGCTTACTATTGAACAGTTAAAAAACTAATTGTATAATCTTCAGAACAGTCAACATAAAAATTGTTTAAGCCGATGTACTCTTGAATGGTGAAGCCGTGGATCCTGTCGATTCTACGGTGTTTCTCGGTATCACCATTGACTCTAAATTACAGTGGGGACCTCATATCGATGGATTGGCGAATAGACTTAGCTCAGCAGCTTTTGCGGTTAAAAAAATCAGACGATTAACTGATGTGGAAACGGCTCGCCTTGTTTACTTTAGCTACTTTCATAGTATTATGTCCTACGGCATTCTACTTTGGGGTAATGCAGCCGGTATTAAATCAATTTTTGTCTTGCAGAAGCGAGCTATTCGCGCAATCTATAATTTAGGTCCAAAAGAATCGTTAAGGCAAAAATTTAAAGAAATAAATATTTTGACAGTTGCATCTCAATACATTTTTGAAAATGTTATGTATATTAAGAAGAATATTAAAGATTTTGCCAAAATTGGTGATGTACATAATATCAATACTAGAAATANTTCTGGAGGCATTGCGTGTTGAGTGGCAGAACTCAACGCCGCGCTTAACCTCGACACCAGAGCGAAGAAATGGAAATATAAATTTAAGTAAATATTTCATCTCTTCGAGTGGGGATCGAACCCACAACCAGTCGGTTTTACAGTCACACCTCGTGCTGCTGCGCTACGACTGGCCTCAATTTTATATTATATATCTTATTCTATTCTAATTTATTATTTTATATCGAGGCTCATCACACACCAGCATGATATGCTATGTCAATTTTTAAATAATCTTAAAATATTCTTAAAAATATTTTTTTAAATATTATATTAGTTTATGAATATCTTCATTGTGAGATGTCATTTATGCACGTATTGAATGTTTCGGACGGACAGACGGAACACGACCTCAACCTTATGTTTTATTTAATTGAATAAAGCTTTTAAATGTTCATATTATATAAAATTTCCACTGCCTTTTGTTTGAAAATCAAATGGTCATTTGTGCAATGTCTAATTTTGTCTCGTAATCTAAGAATGAAGTGACTCATTTTTTAAATTTCTTGGAGAATGTTTTGTACCATTCTCCAAAAAAAAATTGAAATTAATAAAGAAAGAGACAAACCTATTTTCGCGTGTCCCATCCTCTTACAGGACATTAATATCCTACATCCGTATAGATAACCTCAGGTCAAAGTTAATCTCGGTCAGTCCCCACTCGCTACCACGCCACGCCCAGTAACGACCTAACTAGCGCTCCCACCAATCGCATTGCGAAACTGAATCGAAGTGATCTGCTTATTTTATTGCATTTATATGCTTTTGGGTGCTTATTTTAGTTAAATTTATATATAGTTTCTTGTTTTGATACCTTTTATATATAGTGGTGTTTACAAAGGGAGTCTAGTGTTAAGACAATTTGTTTTTCAACTTTAGCAGCTTCACGCTTTATCCCGCGCACAACAGGGTAGGCAGAGGGAACTTAGTGTTAAGACACTACCGTTGCCCACTTTCCGCCGAATTCTGGGGGCATGCCTGTTGAGTGGCGGAACTCAACGCCGCGCTTTGCCTCGACACCAGAGCGAAAATATAATTGTAAATAAATATTTCTCTTCCTCGAGTGGGGATCGAACCCATAAGCAGTCGATTTTACAGTCATACATTGTGCCCCTACGCCACGACTAGCCCAATTTCAAAATATTAAGTGTAACAATGCTTGTCGATTTCGATTAAAGAAATTACACTTTTTAAGTGTAATCCATACATTGCGAACATCAGTTGATTAATTATTTATCATAAGCTTCTTTTAAATAAAAATGAAATAAAATTAATCATCTTTAAGTTTCGGGTGATTGATGATAATTTTTTAAAAATTTATAGAATAGAATATTCTTTATTGCACATAATATTACAAATAATACTAAAAACATATATGGACTAGATGTGAAAAAATGGACGAATAGATAAAAAATTTGTACGTTTCAGTCCAAATTAAAGCTTAGAAATTAATAAAAAAAAACCATCGATAATTTATATACATTTTGATCATAATAAACGATACAATCATTAAAGCTATTACAAGGTCAGTTGTACTATCAGTTTTATAATCAACTTTATGCGCTAGGACACTCTCGGTAAGCTTAGATATAAAGAGTTTTTAAAGTCAGCTTTTCTTATAACGTCAATTACGTACTTGAGTCGTGATTCTCTTATCTCGTGTCTACAAGCACTATCTTAGAGATTTACAGGTGGTGGGAAGTCCGGCACGAAGGACCAAGAAACGTTTTTGTTACCATTATTAAAAAGAAATATTAATTTAAGTTTTTTTTGGTCTTTTTTCGATTTCTATCACAGAATAGTGATTTTTTTGGTTGTATATATTTTTTGTGTTAGCTTGTGTCTAGTTTTGAGCTATGATTCATACATTTGTCAATAAATATACATACCTATAGACTGTAAGCTGCCATAGTTATTTATAAATTAACAGCATAATTTAAAATACACCTAAAACATGTAAGTTACTCTACTTATAAAATATATTAAAAAAAACGGAAAACAAAATCCAATACATTTCAATACAGTCCTGTCATAAACTCTCCAAACAACACCAGAAATACAAATAAAAGTATACCAGACAGGTATTTATTGCTGGGCCCTAGAACCCTGAGCGCGCGGCGTGATGGAGTATGGTCAAGGCACCGGCTACCGGGCGCAGGCGTAGCATTTAATGCATTCTCTTTATCTAGAAATATGATGTGCTATTACTGTTAACTTATTTCTTAAAGCTACGTCGTTTCTCATTTCGTTTACGTCGTTAGAACTCGGTATATTGGATATTTGTTGTATTTTATCTTTTTTTGTTTTGTATGTATGTGAATGGATTAAATTTTGGTTGGATTTTCTTAAACTTGTGGATAATCTTATAAATGTAATATCTGTATTTATTCCACGAAATATATTTGTGTACCTATATAAGTGTCAGGTTTCGCCAATTTTGTGTCGCAATATAAAAGCTTTAGGGTAGGCACAGGGAACCTTGTGCTCAGACAATCCGTTCCCCATTTTTCACAGACATTTGCAGATATTGTGTGTTGAGTCTCGGAACTTAACACCGCGTTGTGCCTGAACACTCGAAGAAATAATGAAATGATTGAAATATTAAAATATTTCATTTCCTCGAGTGGGGATCAACCGCACAACCTGCCGAGTTTACACTCACACACATAAAAGACGTTGGTGAAAAGTGATGAATGGAGTGATTTGATACTAGAACTCTCTCTGTCTTTTCTTTCTTTGTTATATATAATACGAACACGAAGTTAAAATATAAAAAAATAGCATCATAGAAGTTACACCGCTAATCAGACAAACCTGCACTACCTATATAAATGTCAATTAATCTAACAGTACAATTCACGATCATATTTTTCATGCTTCACCATACTTATACAGGTATTTCACTCGTTAGTTACCTTAGGTAGTATGAAACAGGAAACAAATGAGTGCATCATTCCAATTACGGGGAATAACTAACTGTTCGGCCATATGTGATGTTAGATCTAATGAACGCAGGAAGGACTCGATAGTTGATGAATGTCAGACATCATGAGAGAAAAGTGGTGATTTAAGGAAAAAACATTATCTAGGCATTTTAGCTTTTTAGTTGGAATCAGGATAAACTATCTAAGTGCAACGAACATATTAAATATTAATATTTAAATTTGAAACAGGAAGTTTTATTTAATCGCCATGTTAAGTTTCTACAAAGACACAATTTCTTCAGAATTCGACGGAAAGTGTGGAATGGAAATGGGAAGTCTTAATGGAAACGGAGGATTTTAACACTAGATGCCCAGATTCCCTCCGCCTACAGTGCTATGTGCAGAATGCAGCGTTAGTAAAAAAAATACTTTGTGTTTTTGTATAAGGTGTAAAAATGCGAATTTGAAATAGGAAGCAAGCATGTTAGCGCTTTTTGTTGAATAGGAGGGTGAGCACCTAATACGAGATTTCATTGCTCACTTTCCGCCAAACTTTTAAAACATTGCCTGTTGAGTAGCGGAACTCAACGCTGCACTTTGTCTAATGAAAAAAGTAAATCATCTATCCCTTTTAAATAAGTATACATATAGAAAAACAATAAGTTGAAATTTCGAAATAATTTTAATGCAGCTTAGATATCCAAACATCGTGACAGTGTATATTGAATTTCATGAGAAATAAATTGTCATCAAATGTATTGCTTATGTTGATACAATAAGTTATTATTGTCACGAAACGTAATTGAATCTAGGACCTAGGGCCCTTCACTATATATCGACTATGATATATGAATATTTTATACAGGCATGACATACCTGGCATGTATGGTAGTGTCTGTTAAAACTAACTGAATAAAATTAAATTAGCTTCACGCATATAGTAGGTTAAGCAGAGGGAACCTAATGTTAGGACAATCCATTCCCCTTCGTCCGCCAAATTTGTCGAGGCATTGCGTGTTTAGTGGCGGAACTCAACGACGGATTATTAAATGAATAAATTTAATACAACTTATTAATAGTTTATAACTGAGTTATTAATAAACATAAATAAGTATCATATTTACTCGTTAAACAAAAAGTTTCACTCCTTTTCCCGCATATTAAGGTAGATATAGAGAGCGTTGTGTTAAAACACTGTATACCTACTACCCAAATTAGAAATATTGCGTGTTGCAGAAATCGACGCCGCGCTTGTCGCATGTCCACCAAAGTGAGGGACTTAGGATAACTTAATATAATCATTACCCCGAGCGAGGATCAAACCCATGACTATTGGAAGTTGTCGTGGTGCAATGAGGCAGCATACTAATTACTGTATACTCGACTGAAATCACCTCCATCTTAAAACCTAATTCCCTAACCACATAGTTAAATCATAAACTAACTGGTCATATCTACTTAGCTATTTCCTTAAAACTGGAAATTTGGCCGAATGTACTTGCTTGATGAAGCATAAAGATATAGTATTACATGCGTATGCGCAGGCTGCGACGCATCAGATAACAGGCGACATGCCTCAACCGCTTCTAAGAACAATTCCAGTATTTGCCACGTGACTCCCTTTGTTGTTGGTTCCAGCGAATGCTTAATTAAACGTAGTACTATAATTTGAATGTATTTTAAACGAGATTTTTACATTTCAATTGTTTTTTCTATTTAAAGTTATATTCGATAGACGTATCTGTATATTATACATACTTGATAATCTTGAGTTTAATCCTCTCTAGAATAGATGTTTGATTTTATTTAATAATATCTTTTGTTGCACTTTTTATGGTTATTTTATTATGAAAATATAACAAAATTTATAATAATACATAGTCTAAAATTGTCATTGCGACACCGGAACACCAAGCGCTACTGTTCTTGCATATCTCTTTCGCCTGTCATCCTCTTTAAATATAATCTAAGATTGGTGTTTTTTAGGTCCGAGATATCTCCTTGCCTCTCTTCCCACTCATTCTTGCTTCACAACTTAATATACATTCGACACATTAGTTGTCATCTATAACATTATTGTATAAACAATCTCATTCATATTGAACAATGCTAAGAATATTAAAATTTATGTACTTGACATTGATAAAAAGGTAGAAATCTTGTACCAATACTGCACCCAATTTGTCTTTTAAAGTTCACGAGCGTTACAGAATATCGAATATCCGAACAGTTATACGCAACGCTATTTATTTATTGCGAACGCGCCGCGCTCAACAACACGGGTACTCTTGTCGGTGAAATAAAATATTGCTTAATAGTTACTAGAGGTACATAGCTTGGGTCGTTTTAGAGAAATTTAAAAGTTTCTCAAGATGTTTAAGGGAACTCTGTAAAGGATCACTTATATGTTGGAGTAATGGTAGGTTTTGGTGGGTAATTTCTGTATGACTGACTCTACTGATACTTGTATGTAACTTCAAGATTCAAAAGTTTTTATAAAGGCCAAATTGAATAAATAATATTTAAATTTTGATTAAATTTTACATTACTTTAATAGGACAAAAAAATCTGTTAATGGTTTACAAAATTTAGATCTAAATAGTTACGTCAGATGCTACACAGTATTGATCACATAGTTACTTGTTTTGATTACTATTAAACTATAATATCTAGAATAGGGACCCTATCTACAGACTACAGTTTAACAGTAAATTATTGCTTCTTCACTACGCCTCGAGCTCCTCTAATCACTCCATTCAAAATGTCACTGCATAAAAGCTCACATTTAAAACGTATGCAAATAATGCTAAATGCTGCATGCTTAATTTGAACCTGTTTCCTTTAGAAATTGTTCTTGTTAACTAACGCTGTTAGTCCAACGCACAAACATTGTCTATATCATCTCGTTCAACTCGCTGTGTTCGTTGGTCTTGCTTTTTCGCCGTAATGAGATCATCGATAGCAATTGCAATTTATGGTCCTGCTATGAAGATTTAGTTGCACACTGGCAATATCTAGTTCGCGACTAGGATTATATTTCATTTATTAATGATATATGATTTAAGATATCCTTGACTAGGCTAAGAGCCTGATGTCATTACTACTACACTAGCCTACTTTTAGTTATTACTTCTAAAATGATAATATTGCGATTTAACACAAGACGAAAGAGAAGAGAAGGTGCTGAGTTGTAAAATTTACACATTATAACTTAGTTTAATAGAAATTTTATGAATAAGATAATAAAAGAAACTTTTTAAAAAGACTTTAAATATTGATATAATATGGTGAATTTTAAAAAAGGCTAGCAGCGAATAGATGCGAACTGATCAATACTGGGATGGTTTATGCTTTAAGATTCCTCATAACATTCAATCAACTTCCAGCAATGGTCAGCGATAGACAAAAAAAAAGAAAATACCCTTTTTTCCACGAATCGCTATAGGAAAGAAATTATCCCATGATAAAATTTGCCAAATTAACAACCAAAATGTTTATTTGTAAAAAATACTATCAATTTATCACAGTTCTTGAGCTGGTAAATTATCTTCTCCTAGCATTAAAAATGGAATTGTATCCATTACTTCCAAATAAGTAAGTATACTTTGCCCATAACCTGATAAATAATTTTCAGCATCACTTAAAGTAATACTAAGTACCTCACCATCTTTTACAAGTACTCACTTATTATATTACAGTATTGTTACAAAGTAATTAGCAACATGGCACTTAAGTGTCTTCGTGTCTTCGAAACGATAAATATCATCTAATCGATTTATTTGCGTTATGAACCTTAGGGTCTTTAGACTATTATTATCAATTAACATCTATTGTTATAGAATGGCGTCGCGTTTATATTTTACTTTAATGGGTAACAATTTAGTTTTTAGGATTCAGTAGAGTTCACCTAAAGGGGAAAAATGGAACCTATTTTTGAGACCTCGTTGTCTATCTTATAATTGGATAGTTCAAATTTGCGCAGATGTATTTTTGTTGCCTATATTAACAAACACTAAAAATATATATAAACTAAATATTTAAGGAGACTCCAGTATAACAAACGTGTTTTTGCAGTTTTTATGGATAATGGCACTTGACCTTTTTTGGTTTTTATATTGTGTAGAAATTTCAACTTTATTTTAAACTTCCATGCAATAATTGGCATGGATACTTTTGTGTGAACGTGATTATCTTTTACTGGATGTTAGGTACTGATGGCTCTAGGTTGTAAACAAAATATTTAAAAGATAAAAAAAAAATGTCAAAAAAATAAATTAGTTATACATATAAAAATATATAAGAACAGAAAACTACAAATTCAGTTACAGTGAAACTATAAGTAAAATTCCCCTTAGAAACTCACTCAAGTCAAAAAAAAAAAATCATACAAGAAACAATGATCATAATAATAGTATTCTGTACCTTACAGAGTATTTATAATGATGCACATTGCACAGTGCATAAAATATCAGCAGTACATCCACCCTGCACTAAGGTCAGTGTGTAGGTGTGGAGCTTCGTGAGCCGCCCACGTGGACAGGTTAAGAGGAACCTGGTCTACGAATTTACTAGAATCTTCTATTTAAATTCTAACTTGCAAAATATATATAAGTTTATCTGCAAAGCTTGTAGCTTGTAAGTTTTCGTACTGTATTGTTTCAAAATTTTAAACATTACTCAAATTTTTTTAAAAGACATATATGAATGAAGTATGTTTTTATATTAATATTTTTTTAAAAGAATAAACTCTTTTAAAAGAGGAGGAAAAGCATCCTGAAACTTTAACTTATCTTGAATTTAGGAAACTAGTAAAACCTCCAGTTACTCTGTATGTGCAAAAACTATTAGATTTTTGTAGGTTTGTCCACACAAACAATGTTATGGGCGACGACTAGTTATTACAACATACTTCTCTCATTTTTCCTCTGTGAATTCAAACAGCTGCAAGTCAGATCATGATGTAAAATATGCTCTCACGAATCAAAAGGTACTTTAGGAAATATACTTGTCCGCTGTCGACGTCAAAAATCACATACCCGAGATTTATTCGTCTCCGGACAGGATATTGAGTCGGTTTCCACTGTTACCACAGCCAGAAGTTAGTAACAAATCATTTTGAACTTCTTAAAAGTCATTTCCTAACAGATGCTCCAGATCTTATAACCTACGTATTGTATTGCATATTATTCATATTAGTAATATATATTATTCATATTATATATTGCTTTATTAATTAAACTAAAAAATATATAATTAGGTAGCTTTAGCTTGTCCTATAAAATTTTACAGTGTAACTAAATTTGTAGATTTATTTGTCGGCACTCATATATTTTCTAAATTATGATAATATTCATATTCAAAATTATCAATTGCTGATTATCCAAACCGTTGATAATTATTATATTTAAACAACATATGCTTTGTGAAAAAATGAGATTCACGCTTTTCTCCGAACATCACAAACAGGAAAACAAGAATAAAAAACTTCGTCCATCATCTTCCGCCTAAATTTTGAGTCATTGTGTATTACATGGCGGAAATTAACGCCGCGTGTTGGCTACAAGAAGAGAAAGGAAAAAAAATCCTCCGTGTGGGATTCGAACCTATAACCTTGCTGTCACACTCCGCCACGGCAGCCTCAATAAGTTTTGCTCTACAATATAGGAAAAATATTTACCAAGCCATACAATACGTAGGTATAGAGGTGCGCTCGCGCATGTCACGGGACCGTGTCGCGACGTATCTCTGTTATTTATTGGCGTCGTCCGAGGCGCGGGCACGATAGCGCTCGGTGGCTCGTGTTTATACAATGTTTGATATACACGGGTATAGCTATAGGTACAGGTATAGGTATTACAGGTAGCTAAAACTGAGACCTTTCTTAGAAGGTTTGCATGTTAAATTTAATTTTGTAGGTATATTATTGGTTGAATTTGAATTTAAGATGTAAATAGATGGGACTTTTAAGTTTGATGATGCTTTTTGTGTGGTTTTTTTCAATTAATTGATAAAACTATTGTAGAATTGATTTGTTAGCGATCTATATCTAAGCAGAATGCAGATTTCTTTTTCTATTTTTTTATTTTTTAGAAATAATATTGCGAACTACTAATTAGTACGATTTTCTATACGGGAAACAGAAAAATCTTAAAGGGAACGGGACATTACTATATACATTAGGTAAACCCCCGGGTTTCTTCTGCCTAACCTGCTATGAGCGGGATACAGCATAAAGCTAAGCAATAAAATAAAGTAAACAATATTACCATAATATGTATTAAAATTAAAAATTATTAAAAAACAATTTAATTTTATAAATACTCTTAAATCAATAGCGTTAAGTTTGATATTTTTACAGTTTAACTTTACAATAACATAATATTAACCAAACGAAATCTTTGTTACAGTTGCACATCAAGATACGCAGGCGAATTCTGTCAGCATCTAAACCCTTGCCACAGTGAATCAAGTCCGAGGTGTCAAAACGGGGGCACGTGCAGGGTGCGTCCAGGGGCTGGAGGGGCACCTCCCTCTTTCGCCTGCGACTGCCCTCTAGGATTTAGTGCCTCTCTATGCGAGATAAGGGTACCGGCGGCTTGCGACTCCGCGCCCTGCTTGAACGGAGCGACGTGCCGGCTGACGTCACTACATACTTATGAATGTGATTGTCCGCCGGGCTATACAGGTATTCATTCTTGAATTATTTTTGATGAATCATTTTCATTTGTTTCGCTATTGGTTGAAATAGACATGATTTTAAAGTGATTCAATAGTTGGTTGTGGAAAAAATTATGTCGGTATAATAATATGCGTTGAGGCCAGTCGTGGCTCAGGGGCACAAAGTGTGACTGCAAACGCGACTGGTTGTGGGTTCGATCGACACTCCAGGAAATGAAATATTTAATATTTTCTTTTGGTCGCTCTGGTGTCGAGTCAAAGTGCATCGTTGAGTTCTATCACTCAACACGCAATGTCTGCAGAAATTGACTGAAAATAGGGAACGGAGTGTCTTAACACTAGGTTCCCTCTGCATACCCTGTTAAAAAACTGTAGAACTAACAAAAATATAATAATGTAATTTTTATAATAGATATACATTCTTACAAAAAATAATAATAAGTTACGTTTCTTTAAGCTTATTTTTGTTCAATGGAAATCGCTTGGATTCTTTCTTGGATAATTAAGTTCACCTCTCTAATCATACATCTCCTTATAATAAACTGGTACATAATATAATCAATGGAACAATGAGAAGCAAAAATTGCATTATATACATAATATAATATTATTCTGAGCATAACGATTATGCAAATATTATGCAGCGTCTATCAAAGGAACATAATTCAAACTTAATAAAGCATCTTTTCATATTCGAATAGATTGGACACACTCGCTATCAAGGTGGTATATTTGCTGGCAATACCAATAAATCTTTATATGACAGCATAATAGTGTTCTCCTTTGAAATATGGCTGCGTTTATTAATCTTTAATACGAGATAGCTATCTGACGAATCCTTATTAGATACTCATTAGATAATTCCTATATGTATAATTTATATATGAGGCCAGTCGTGGCGCAGCGGCAAGAGGTGTGACTGTAAAATCGACTGGTTGTGGGTTCGATCCCCACTCGAGGAGATGAAATATTTACTTAAATTTATATTTCCATTTCTTCGCTCTGGTGTCGAGCTCAAACGCGGCGTTGAGTTCTGCCACTCAACACGCAATGTCTCCAGAACCCGGCAGAAACTGGGGAACAGAGTGTCTTAACACTAGGTTCCCTCTGCCTACCCTACTGTGTGCGGGATACAGCGTGAAGCTGATTTAATTTTTAATTTATATAATTTATAAAATAATTCCTATATACAGAAATTACTCTGTTGTTCCATACAACAGGTGTTGTTGGTTCATAACTATGAATAAATTGCGGATATATATTTTTAATTAGGCTTTGTGATGCTGGAATCTCATTCAATGTTGCCTTTATAGCTGTATATGATGTCATATCGTCGTTGTAAAGAAAAATATAGTAGGAGTTGGATATTACGCTTGTAACATTCATATATTAGTATACAGAAACTGAATTGGGTAGAATTAAAAAAATTATAGAATTTCAATTGTGAAATGAAAATGTATTTAAAATTAAACTAAATTAAATTAAAATATATTTGTTTACTTATAATAACGTTTACGTCGTATTTGGCGTCCTAACGTCATTGCCGCATCATGGCTTCGTCATGTCAAAATTATAAAAGCTTTCGATATGTTATAAGAATAAATTAAAATAAAATTAAAGTGTTTTCCTAGTTTGGTCTTTTTCAATAATATCAGTCGAGAACCGAACCAACTACCTTATGATAACTTAATCAAATAGACAAGTGAATTATGGCATACTTAAAATATTGAGTTAGGTACATCCTGTTACAAAAACATCAATTTCAGATGTAAAACTGGAACCTATAAATTTTGAAAGTTGTCTTAACTATTAGCATTTCCTTTCAATTTAACCTTTTATTACCTGTACGGGGTTACCGTACACCTTATTACAGTGCAATAAAGTTCAAATTCGTAGTTAAATTGATTTGGTTACACATAATTTTGTTATCAAGTACCTAATATGGTAACAAGCTGTAACTGTAATTAAAAATTTGAGCTTTCAATTTTAGTATCGGCATTTAAAATTTCTGTGAAATTACAATAAACAGTGAATGAAAAATTGCAATTTTGAAATTTTATTTGTGAACCTTACATACAGACGAAGCCGACAATGACCGTGAAGCTTGTGGGTTCGATTCCCACTCGGGAGAATGAATTATTTTTTTTCCTCGTTCTGGTATCAAGACAAAATCGTGGCGTTGACTTCCACCACTCAATACGCAATCTCTCACTCTCAAAAATAGGAAGAAAAGTAGTAAGTAAGTGTAACACTAGATTCCTTCTGTCTACCCTGCTATATGCGTGAAGCTAAAGAATCATCAACTTCACGCTGTATCCCGCACACAGCAAGGTAGGCAGAGGGAACCTAGTGTTAGGACAATCCGTTCCCCACTTTCTGCCGAATTCTGAAGGAATTGCGTGTTGACTGGCAGAACTCAACGCCGCGCTTTGCCTCGACACTAGAGCGAAAAAATGGAAATATAAATTTAAATAAATATTTCAAATTCGAAATAATCATAATATTTTTAATATATAAATAAAAATCTCAAAAACAAACCCATCCATACAATGGAATCACAACATATTTTTAAACAAACTTAATAACATGTTATTATGTAGAGTCATTTTTAAAACGTCACTTTCATTTTTCTCATTCGCCTTTGTAAAAAATAATTTTGACAATTGGTACAAGCATCGCATGATTTAAGTTTGCACCAAATATTACAACGGATATAGGAGAAAGTGAAGCAGTTTATGTTTCCTTTTATTATTGTGATTTTACATTTTTTATGTATTGTATATAGCTCGTCGTGGCCCAGTGGCATAACCTCTAACAGTAAATACGACGGTTGTGGATTTGATTCTCACTCGGTGGAATGTAGTATTTATCTTTTCTCGCTCTGGTAACATGACGAAGCATGGTGTTGAATTGTAGCACTGAACACATGTTTCGAATATTGGGCGGGATTTGGGGAACGCAGTGACCAAACACTAGGTTCCCTCTGCCCTACTCTATTCCTACGGGATACAGCGTTAAGCCATAAATGTACATTTTGTTACTAGAGAAGTGTTTTTTCTTGAAATAAAAGATCGTCAATGAACGGTGATGTGAAGATATTCTGCAATTTGAATTTCAAATATAAAAGCTTCAACTCTATAGCCATGTTTTGTTATCGAAGTATAGAATCTTGATATTTTCATTTAAATATTTTCAATTTAATATTGAGATATAAGATTATTGAAGCTTAAGATAAAGCCTAAATAGTTTGTCTCGTGTTTTTTCTTACGTTTTTAAAACCAATAATTCATCATTTATAAATAATACGAGGTATAGTCGAAAGTTTAAAAATTTATAATAATATAAAATATAAAAAAAACATAATAAAAAATCTTGAATACAACATCAATTGAGCTCGTTCCACCAATCAAACAACATTCCATATGTTTAACGCAACTTTATTACTCAGCTAGGCATTTCATTTAATTGATGACGAATTTGGTCTGTCCTGCAACTTGAGACACTAGACATTGTGTGTTGAGGGAACCCTGAGGGAGCCTAAGAGGGAATGGAACTCACTGCCACGATGGCCACATTATATTTATTTGATTTTATTATTTACAAATAACAAATGATGAAAACGAATAACAAATAAGTATTTAAATATATACATATGTTCTGTACCACTACTGGGATGTGGATGTTCTATCAGTACAGATGGTTATGGATTCGATTCCTGCTCTGAGAAATTAATTATTTTTCTTACCTCGCCCTAGAATGGGCAAAGTGCGGCAGCTTTCAGCCATTTTTACTATTTTTAGAACACAATATGAAACTTGAAAAATATGATACAAACTTATATTAAAATTTTAATATGAACTATTATAAGAAAATTAGCAAAGCAAAGTAGGAATCTGCCGTTGGAAAGTGAATATGATACTTTTCTTAATAAATATTTTTGAAATGTTAATTCTAGTACATTTCTTGGGAAGAATGTGTCTTCCCACTCTTATTTCCCCTTCTTATTTAACATTTTCGAGTTTAGGTTTGAAAAAAAAAAACATTTTTTTATTATCATAATATAATTTTTCAATAGATTTTTTCTTCAATAGATTTTCTTCTTCAATTAAGATTATTAGTTCTATCCAAAGGATATAAAATAGTTTCACATAATATAAAATTCTAAATTAATTAACATAAGTGTGAATTAACTAGTTCTACTTTCAAGGCATCTCTTAATTAAGCGATCTGAATCTGATTTTTATTGATCATTCGTCAAACCAATATATCTCATTAGTATCGTTTTAAGAATTACCAATTAAAATATGTTGATTTGTATCTCTACATAAAGAATGTCTGTTAGGGTGTTTTACAAAAACAAATATGATATGTTTATCTAATTTCACTAGAAGGAAGAAAATCAATTACCCATGGACCGTCCAATTTTAGAGTCATTGTGCGTTGAGGGAACCCCGAGGGACCCTGAGAGGGAATTGAACTCACTGCCACGATGGCCTCTATATATTTCTATAAATAAGAAATGATAAAAAACAATAACAAACAACATATTTAGAATTACTTATTAAATTATTTTACATATTAACAAAAACCTCTCATCACCAGGTGAAGAATGCTCCCACGAGGACCATTGCGCGTCCCAGCCTTGCCGAAACGGTGGTCGATGCGTAGCCGACAACACCACAGCCGTCGGCTACTCCTGCGCATGCCCACCAGGCTTCACCGGCGCCAGATGTACTGAAGATGTCTTCGAGTGCTCCAGTGGATCTGGTCCTTGCCACCATGGGAGATGCTTCAATACTCATGGGTCGTATACTTGCGTTTGTGAGCCTGGGTATACTGGAAGAGATTGTGATACGGAGTATGTGCCTTGTGAACCGTCTCCGTGCCTGCACGGTGGGAGATGCACTCAATTGGACCCGTTGCGATATGAGTGCGATTGTCCTATAGGTGAGTGCACTTTTTTAATTGTTTATTTTTTGAGTTCAGATTGTATAAAAAGCCTTAATTATTTTAAACAGATATTACTATGAATTTGTATAAGGGCTACCTTATACAAACTCGTAATTAGAAAATCTATATGAAATTATAGATCAATTCACTTCATACATAGCAGAGTAGGCAGATTAACCTAGTGTTAAAACACTCTGTTTCTAAATTTAACACCGCTCTTCGTTGTTCAGAGCGGGTAAATGAACATTATTGATATAATCATTTCCTCGAATGGGGCTCGAACCCACAACCGTCGCGTTTACAGTCAGACACTGTCCCACTGTATTACGACAGCCTCATAGAAAGCCATTTAATCATATTAATATAATTATGAGAAAAAAATATTATATTAATAACATATAGAATATAATATATTTAAGATAATTACATAAAATAACAGCCAAGTTCAATCGTCATAAACCAAACGTAACACATAATTATGAAACAAGACCGGCGTTCTAAGCTTTTAATATAGAGAATTAGTTAATCTCCGGCCAATCGTCCGCTGGCATCATTAATTTATCAAGTTTAAGAGCGAATCGGTGTTGAGTGGCCGATAATTTGCCTTTACTTCTGAGTCACGCATAGTTACATAGAGCTAGATAGGATTTGATTCCTTTTTAGTGTAGGCATGTTATTTAAAATATTCTAACATTTTTTAGCTTCACGCTGTATCCCACATAACAGGCAGAGGGAACCTGGGGACTTAGTGTTAAGACATTTCGTTTCCATTTAGACATTTCCGTTCCCCACATTCCACTGAACTCTGGAGACAATGCGAGTTCAGTGGCGGAACTCAACGCTAGTTTTGCCTCGTCACCTGAGCGTAGAAATGTAAATTCTAAGTATTTCATTTCCTCGAGTGGAAATTGAACCCACAACCTGTCGCATTTACTATCGCATATTTGCGAACCTGCGCCACGAATGGCTTCAATATCTAGATATACGATTGGATTCCTTTTTAGAGTATGTGATTTTAGATATTGGGCTAATTACTTATTCATTACTATGTAATTTAAAAGATCAAACAGTATATTTTATGGAGGTAAAAAAAAGTCAAGCTGTAAATTGCTTCTAATTCATATGTTAGTTGAATTAGGTAGAGAAGTATATCTTTGATATTAACCCTTTAATGCATGTTGTTGTTTATTATAAAAAAAAATGATAAATATTCTATTTGTTAATAAAGCACTAGTAAATCGATAATACAGGCAATATTTAATTATATAAAAACATTTCTTGCAAATTAAGTAAATGTCTATTCACATGCTATCGAACCCACAACCATCGACTGCACCTACTGTACTATAACAGCACGAATAAATTTGTTCACATCCAATAGATAAGACATTACAAGAAAATATCAAAATTAATTTGATTAAAAAACCAATAAATTTAAATTTGAAACCGGCTGATAAAAATCGAACCTAATTTTCATTCTGCTCGAGCTTTACACATAAATTCTTAGTTTTCTCGCGGGTCTCATATATAAAGTGGGTGTAATAATTTCTACACCTGTCACTATTCCGGTCTTGAACTCTGACACACGGCCATTTACTTTGCTATCTCGATATTATCACCACTTCGCTATTAGTGCTAGTTTTGATGGTCTGTGACGATTGAACTATGTGTAAGCTTTTAAGTCTAAATTCGATATCGGATACTATAAACCAAGCCATTGTGCCAAAAGTAAGAACAAATCTTAATTGGAACTTTATTTAGACTTGAACTTTGTGTATAAAATGAATTTGTACAAAGAAAAAACAAATAAGTAGCTGTTTTATATTTGAAATGACTTCCTATTGTATAAATCACTTGGTTTTACTCTTTAATTGCTTAATATCTTTCTCAACCTTTTATAGACACATAATACAATTTTATTATATTTCTTACATTTTATATATAAATCCATATTCGTGTAAAATTTTAACTGTCAACTAATAATAAACACTCATAAGTCACACAGTCTAACTTCAACTAAATCTTTAATTATACAATTTATAAGCTTGCTTTTATAATAATTTACGATCTCAGCTCTTTACATCACAATGAAACCGTGTTTACAACAAGCCGTGTTTCACTTATGCTATACTTTCAAATTTATTATATCTCTATACATTTTTAACATTAGCACAATGTACTTACATACAGACATACAAACTGACCGAAACATAAATATTCTTATTTATATTTATTACCCGATAGTTTATGGTCGTGGTCGCCGCGGGCGTAAAGACTGGCATCGTAAACACGTAGACACGCAACGGGTTATTATATATATTTTTTTTCTATTGTTAACATTAGTTTCTCATACTTTTATATGAGAAAGAGTATTTTGGATAACTGTTTTTGTGTCACAGATTTTAAGTTTTACCAGTTTAGATGTAATATTTAAAACGATCAATGTTAGTTTGTATCCCACATAGCAGGGTAGGGAGAGGGAACCTGGGAGTCTAGTGTTAAGACACTCCGTTCTCATTAAACACGTTAAGCTATTAAAAATCCAAATTAACAAATGTAAAAAAATACCAACGATGGTACGTTTTCTATATTAGTGCATAATTTTTACTTAAGTATTTAATTATAATATTTTTTAAACATTTTTTTTTTGGAGAACTTTAGCCACTATGCCTGGTCTAATATAATATAGATCTATCGATAAATTGACTGGTTGATTTACATAACGTCGGCTATCTGAACCAACACTATTATAGTCTATGATTACTTTGCGAAATATTTAATCTAAATTATGTGGGAGAGACCGAACTTATGATCTTTGATATAAGTGTTAATATTGCAATTAGTTGTGTGCATTTTGCTTAATTTAATAATATTATCTAAAAAAGGATTTTTTTAAATATTAATATTTTATATTATGTTAATTTTTGTGTTTACTTTAAGGCGAAACGTATGTATAATGGTACCGCGTATAAATTAAAAAAAAAAACGCTTCCCTACATTCTCTAACATACATATAGGCCATTTTAATTTTCTAAATCTAGCAGTTTCGTCTTTGCGTTATATGTAGTTTTATTATTAATATTATTGATATTTAAAAAACTATACAAAGCCGTTTATGAATTTCGTTAGTTTGCTTAGTAAGAGTAAGAGTAGTTAAAATTATAAATTATTTTTAATTATTATTTTAATATTTTTTTTGGGTAGGCATAGGGAACCTAGTGTTAAGACACTCCGTTCACCATTGCTCACAGAATTCTGGTGTTGAGTGGCGGAATTCCAAAGTGAAGAAAGAAAATAATTAAATATTTCTAAGATTTTCTATAGTAAATTTTCAATACTTACAACAACATTAAAGTAGCTATTTGTCTCAAAAAAAAACTAACATACTATTTTACTCAAAAAAATCCCAAAATCGTATAACAAAAATATTTTTATTATAAAATTCCAAAATTATAATGAGTCATACATACATACATTCGAGTGTAAGTGATCTCATACTCTACATAATTCCCACACTTAAAGCCACATGTTGCATGGAACGGTACGCTTTGACGGATTTAAACCGAAACTGTATTTGTCGGCTCATTACCATTAAATATTAAATTTATGACTTAATTGCATTTAAAATTTATTATGAATTTACTGTTAAATGATTAACTTATGTCTATTAATAAGCCGTTGTGACGCAAGGGCCTCAGTATCGGGTTGTAATCGCGACGGTTGTAGCTTCGATTCTCACTTGGTGGAATTAATTAGTTTTATTTACTCTTTCTGGTACGATGATAAAGCGCGGTGCTGAGTTCCGCCACTCAACATGCAATGTCGGGAATATTCGACGGAAGGAAACCAAGTGTTTTAACTCTAGATTTCCTGTGCTTATATTGCTGTATGCGGAATACAGTGTGAGGCTTCTATTAATTTTCATGCTTAAGCTGTAGGAAATTGAGAAAAACATTATTTCGTAATAAATATGTAACGTAACGCATCTTGTATAAGTCTAAAATAAAAACATTAAAATATATTTATAATCATACATTCTAAAATCCATCCACGATGAAGGAACCTAAATTATTATAACTAAAAATTACACAAATTTGGCTCTACAATAAAAATTTAATATAATGGCGATTGCGAAAACCAGATTTCACCAAGAAATAAAATAAATATTACTATGAAGAATGTATTCCGTAACGCTAACGAACTAGAGATGTGCGAAGTGGTCCATCTAGAGTGATGACGCAAGTGTCTCACCCTACTTTATAAGTATTATATTCTTTACTAGTTGTTGCCTGTGACTGGGTTTGCGTTGAATATGAAAAATCATATTAAAATCCTCTTTTTTAGTACTCTTTTGCCCTACCCTACATGCTGTATCTTTTAAATGTAGTATTTTTTGTTTTAAATTGTCTCTATAACACTCAGTAACGGAATGGAAGAGTTTTATTTTTTATAGAAATTAGTTATACATATATAAGAAACTAACGCCGTATGTTTCGTATCTTAACAAGTATCGATCGTTTAAGGCTAACTAGAAACATAAGCGTCGCATTAGATGCTTTAAATGTTTTCTTCCTTATTAATATGACTATTATATAAAAAACGTAAATATATTATAAAAAAGTCCATCGTTGAGTTCCGCTACTCAACACGAAATGCCTTGAAAAATTCGGCGAATAGTAGAAAACGGAGTGTCTTGACACTAGAGTCCTTCTTCCAATCCTGCTGTGCGCAGGATACAGCGTGAACCTGATATAAAAATATATAATAAAAAACATTCTCTAAATCCCATACAACTTTCGTTCAAACAAACAAACTCTAGTTTCATTATATGAGTATAGATTGCCTTAAAGCTAGAACGTTACAAAGTTTAAGTGTAGAAACATAGTAATTTTTGTAATTTACTAATATTTATCTAATGACGCGTTTCGCCTTTGCACTTTAAATGTCCCACATTACAGTTAAATCGCTTTTGGTGGGTTTTTATTTAGGTATTAGAAATTATCATAGAAAGTTGTTTAGGTGTCCGTCTATGTATGTTTTTAGTTTACAATATTTTTATTTAGATTCTAGGTTCAAATCGTATCAGGGGTACATTCTGCCTGTATCATAAACTATTGTGGGATAATAAAGAACTTTAATTACTTTATAATAAAGGTTCACGCTGTATACCTAATGTTAAAACATTCAGTTCCACACGCACCGCAAATTTTTGAGACATTGACTATTGTTCAGCGTAATTCAACGCCACACTTTCCTTACTACCAGAGCGTGTAAAAATAATAATTCATACCTCTGATTGAGAATCGAACCCACACAAGTGACGGTCAATAACTTGTTGTTAACAAAAATATACATAAATTTATGGTTAAAGTTATAAAATAAAATAAATCTTTTAATAATAAAAGGATAAATCTGTCAAAAACATTTTAGATCGACAAAGGTCAACGGACTTTAAGAAACACATCTTTTTTTGTCACGTGTTGCTTCTTAATATTATACATAAATTAAGTCCTTGCTCTCTTATAGAACGAATATGATCCAGATGTACAAAAATGTTAGTTTCTTCTTAGTTATGACGTTAGGGAAAAGATTCATATTTCTATGTTTCTGGACAGGGTAGGCAGAGGGAAGCTGAGTGTTAAGCCATTCCATTTTCATTAAGGCATTTCCGTTTCCCACTTATCTTCGAATTCTGGAGTGATTGCGTCTTGAGTCCAGGAAGGAACTCAACGCTATGTTTTTCAGTCAGAAAATGAAAATATTAAATATTTCAATTGTTCGAGTGGGAATTAAACCCACAACTGGTTGCGTTCTTTTTATTCTAGAGATATGCTTTAACGGTATCAGACTGTAAACACGACTGTTATCTAGACAATTCGGCGGAAAGTTGGAAACGGAGTGTCGTAACACTACCTACTACCTTGCCATATTCAAGATACCATAGCGTGAACAATATATAGGCAAAAATTCTATGTAAATTTAAACTTTATAAAAACAAACCATTTACCAGTATCAATAAATAATTGTAAAACGAATTCTAATTATTACTATTACTAAAAAGTAGTTAAAAAAAACATGTTAGTTATAAATTACTAAGCAAGTAGACCAAATCAACTAAAACCGTTAAAAATATTAGTTGCTCCAATTACCAATTGAAAAGTATGTGTTAATGCAAACGAAAATATATTTTATTGACTTCAATTACACTAAGCTTGTTTTATGATCAATTAAATACGAGTTTGGTGAGGCAGCCCTAGATCTTAATATATGGAGAATCCATTTTTTCTCTTTTTTATTGAAACTAGAGTTCAAACACTCCATTTTACAGTTTTTAACTTTTTTTAATAAATATTTATCATGTTTACAGTCGTGGTGCAGTGGCACGGTAAACTCTAAGGAACTCTAAGGAATTAATTATTTAACATTTTTATTTCCTTGCCCTGGTAGCAAGACAAAGCGCGGTGTTGGGTTCAACTACTTAACGCAAAAATATGACTGAAAGTAGGGAAAACTTGACATATGCAGATACAGCGTACAGTTAAAAAACAAACGTTCCCCCGAATAGCATCGAACCTACAACCATCAACAAAGATAGACATTCCTCAACTGAATCACAATTCCATTCAGCTTCCGTGTTTTAATTATATCTCCATATGTATGGGAAGAAGGGCGGATACACTCTCACATCACATTATGTTAATAACATTGTCAAAGCTCGTTTCTAAGCTTTTCTAATACAAACTTTGAGCTTATTCTGCATAAATAATGTCAACTATATTAATATTCATTTATATTGTCGAATTATTTAATTTTAATATGGTTTTGATGCTTATTTACTAATATTTGTGGGTTATTATGTATTTTTTATTAAATTATTGTTTTACAAATAATCAGTCAACGTGCAATGTTTCGAATTCCGATGGAATGCGGAGTGTTTCTACGATAAATTCCCTTTGCCCACTCTACTCTTGCTATTTACGAGATAAGGCGTAACGCTAAAAAAAATATACCAAAAATTACCTTAAATTAAATAATTGTCATATAGCAATCCTAATTCTTTACTCCTTACTAAGCAATATTATAAATGTGAATGTAAGTTTGTTTGTTACGCTTTCACGCGAAAACTACTCAACCGATTATGATGAAACTTTGTACACATATTTTTAGAGATATAAGAAAGGACACAGGGTACTACATTTTTATTATTATTTATTAATATTAAAATAATATATTAATTAACTTTTGGCTATAACATAAAATTAAATTTAAGCGGACGAAGCCGCGTTTGAGTCCCTAGTATTATATAAATATTTTTAATATAAACATCCATACTCCTTAGTATTGACGTCACATTTTTTTTCCTACCTCGACGATAGATTTAAATGTTTTCCCATACACACATGTGCGTGGGAACTGTGGGTCTAATGAAGGTAGCTTGCTGTACTCGCTAATAGTATGTGAGTAGCTCCGTTGTATGGCAAATGAAATTTCAAAACAGTGATGTTGATTTTATGATTTATTTGTATTGTATTAGTCTAGTGCAGGGTCACTAGGTGTGACTGAAAACGCGACAGGTTGCGGGTTCGATTTGCATTCGAGGAAATGGAACATTTATTATTTCTTTGTTTTGTTGTCGATGTAAAGTGCGGTGTTGAACTCCGCTTCTCGCCACGCAATGCTTCCAGAATTAGGCGGAAAGTGGGAAACGGAGTGTCGTAATACTAGGTCTCATCTGCTTACTCTGTTGTGTACGGGATGCAGCGTGACGCTGACAAAAAATACGTAGAATTATTTTATTTCAAACTTATTTATTTCGTCTTATTTATTTTTATCGTCTGTACTAAAAATAAAAAAAATATACACCATTTTTTAATAATTTTGCAGTGTCATTCCAAACAAATGATAAAAAATATGTTTGGCAAACTCCATACGTTTCAGATATAAGGTTTAGTTGGTCAGAGCGATTTGACGGTTTCCAAAAGGCACTGGTTCGAGTCCGATCCCGTTTAATTTTGTATAGATTTGCTAAAAAGATATAACTTTCTACTTAATCAACTAGAATATAAGAAAGAAAGAATTTTAATAAAAAAAACCTTTTCCCCCAGGATATCGCGGTCAGAACTGTGAAATAGACATCGACGACTGCCCCGGTCACCTCTGTCAGAACGGCGCCACTTGTCTGGACGGTCTCAACTCCTACACTTGCGAGTGTCCTCCGACTTACACTGGCACCCTCTGTGAGACTGATGTCGATGAATGCGCTTTAAGGTGAGTTATCCTTTTTTCTTCATACATTTTATTGTTTGTCTTTGTTATTTGGTAATTTTCTGTCTGATCAGGCCTGACAATTTTGAAATTTTTTGGTGTAAGTGAAATAATTACGTCATATTGCCTCTAAAATATATCCTTAATATTTTGACTTTGATTTTATCTGGATGAAATGTGACTTATGTATATTATACTTCGTTTCTAGTTCAGTTTAACAATAAGGTTGCGTTTTATCAAGTAAAATTAAATCAATTTAGGTAGTTATATATATATAACACAAGCTAAATTATATAAACAATTCGTAATCCACATATGCAATACCGACTACCCTCACTATAGATACGAAAAAGGAAATCTACAGTTAAATATATTACATATTCATGTAGGTAATATATTAATGTTTTTATTCCGTTACAAACTACTTTTAATTGATGTATTATATATGTAAAATAAAATTTATTTCATCAATTAAATTTGTACATAACAACTCTTAAAGGCAACACACCTGCTGCAGGACAAACGACTTTAAATCATATTACTTTCTAAAAAGATACCTCCTTATTAAGGATAAATATTGCGATGAACGAAACCAACTCGATACCTTATATGGTAACAAAATCATTATATGTGCCTATATTAGACATAATTGTTTAAATAAACACTTTAATACGCGGCTAATTTAAAATCGATTGATACCAAAAAGTTCGCGAAACATGAAAGTATGGGAGCGATCAATAAAAAGGATCACGTACTAAATGTCAATTAAACGATAATATGGGAAATATAACAAAGAAATATATCATAATTATTATATTAAATGAGTCAATTATGGTTTTTTTGGTGTATAAGTTTTAGTGACAGGTTTATAATGTGCTTAATAATTCTTGTTTGAGGCAGTCGTGAAGCCGGGATATAAAGGTATGACTGTGGCCACGTTTGTGGGTTCGAATCCCACTCGGGGGAATTAATTATTATTTATCAATATTTTCATTTCCTCGCTCTAGCACCATGGCAAAAGCCCGGATTTGAGTCCCACCATTCAACACGCAATGTCTCAAAATGTGCAGCGGAAAGAGGAAAACAGAGTGTTTTAACACTAGGCACCCTCTGCCTACCCTGCTATATGTGGGATACAGTGTAACCGTTAGCTCACAGGCCTCTAAGTAAATTATTTCTAGGGTTCTTCATAAGTAAAAATGTAGAAATGAGTAAAAAAAAAACTACTTCACTCTGAATCCCGCACACAGCAGGATAGGCAGAGGGAACCTAATATTAAGACACTCCGTTCCCTACTTTCCGCCGAATTTTGAAATGAGTGTTACGTACATATCTAAGTTCCCATACAAAAATGCAGTAGATATATACACAAAAAAAAAGAAAAAATTATTAGTGTACTTCCTGTCAAATAAATGAACGATTCAATTTAAAATTGCGGATATGTATTGAAAATATTATATCACAAAATATTAAGATATGATTCTGCAGTTCCCAAGCACACAGCCACCGGAACGCCGGAACAAGTTTGACTGAAATACATACATACACGCGTCTTCAATCGACTTTGATAATTTCAACTTAGTACATTATAATTATTGCCGATACTACATTTTTTAATTTAAATGGTGACCATCGTGATGGTACAGTGTCTGGCTGTGGGTTCGATTTAATTTGGTGGAATCAGTTATTTTCATTTTTATCGCACTGGCAATAAAACATATCATGACATTGAGTTCTGCCACGTAACTGGCAATGTCTAGAAAATTGGACGAAAAGTGGAGTTCCCACTGCCTACCTTGCTGCATATGGGAGAAAGCGGGAAGATGTAAAAGAAAAAAAAATATTTGATTGGTATCATAAAATATTGTATTGATATATGTGGATAAATAAAAACGGCTAATTTAATATCTATAGATCATCATAACGAGATAGAGATAGTTTTTATGAATTAGAAAAATTATATTTCAATATTTTGTCGTGGCGCATTGATACAAGCGTGCAACTGTAAACGCGACAGGTTGTGGGTTCGATTTCCACCCGAGGAAATGAGATATTTAATATTTTCATTTTTTCGCTCTGGTAACGAGGCAAATTGAGGCATAAAGTTCTGCCACTCAATACGCAATGTCTCCAGAATTGGACGGAATGTGGTAAACGGAAAAGTCTTAATGGGAACTGAGTATCTTAACACTCGGTTCCTAGGTTCCCTCTGAGTACCCTACGTGCGGGATAAGCTAAAAAAGAAATATAAAAGCTTAAAAAGAAATAATTTATACGGAAATTTAAAAAAATATTTAGTGTATGACATCGGTCTCTTCTATGAATGTCATTTTTTATAAAGGTATATTTTGTGTTAATTTGACATTATTATCACAATTTGTTATCACATATACGATTATAAAAATATTTTTCTTCCGTCCATTTTAACTGTCAAATCAGTTATTCTACAACTCGTTAAAATTAAAACTCGACAGCAACTTCACAAATTTTTGATACACAATAATAACCTTAACACCACAATTATAAAGATTATATTGCTATAAATTGGACAAAATTGTCGAACCGCATTTAGCCTCCGTAAGTTCTTTCTCCACTCTTATTTCACTGTGAGCTTACAACGAAATTTGTTTCAAAGGATTTTGTATTTTATCGCTTGAAGATATGGTATATTTTCAATTTTTCCCTGTTTCAAATGGATAATGTTATCCTATCCGGCCTGCTGGCACGTGAAACGTTACAGATAAATGGGTGCGCAATATCAAGTTACCAAATGCATTTTGGTCTTTTTGATTTTTCTGATATCCATCCAGGTGTGATGATTTGGAGTATTTCCAAATCTTGTAAGTTTTGGAAATACTCCAAATCATAACACCTGGACATCCGTGGTGTTGGTATGTTTTTTAGATTAAAATCATCCTCAATAACCGAAGTCCTATACCCGTAGGAACAATTAAATTTTTACGATCCACTATTTATATCAGCTTTGTAGAAGATCTGAACATCGTAAAGGTTTTAGTGTTTTATAACAGCGACATAAATTGATTTTATCAAGCGATACCCTTAGTCAAATATACTAAAGCGTTAAGTATAGGTGAAAAAACTGAAATGGATAATAATTGTGTTTTATTGTGGGTTTTTTATGGTTAATAACAATTTGAGATTAATTATAATAGTTAATAAAATAATGATAAAATTAAAATTGAAGAAATCAATAAAATAACTTTATTAATGATTTCATTGATTTCTACAATTGTTTATTAATGTAATATTGAGTCCAGGCAGTTGCACGGGTGCACAAGCGTGCGATTGTAGACTTGACAGGTTGTGGATTCGATTTCCAGTCAAGGAAAAAAGGAAAAAAATTGTGCACGCAATGTATTCAGAATTCGGCGGAAAGTGGATCAATGGGAACGTCTTGTCATATGTCTTAGCTCTAGATTCTCAAGTTCCCTCTGTCTACCCTGCTATGTGCGGGGTACAGCGTAAAGCTGAAAAAACTATATAAAAAAATCTTATAATTTGCTATATTTCATTAAAATCAGACAGATTACTCAACGTTGGCTAACAGTCATTCTTTAAGAAGTCAGTATCATAACACTAACAGTAGCCGTGTTGATTTATTCACACTTCACACCAAAGTGTAGAGCAAACACACAGATCCTGTAGAAGCAATTAAAACGTTTGAAACGAATCCGGTGTCAGACACATTTAAACAAACATTCCCCAATAATCGACACCGAGAAAGCGGACATGTATATTCATGAGCGACACTTCACTCGACACTCAATTATTATTTCTCCAAATCGGTACGCGTCTCGAGCTTAATTATGTAAAGGAAGGCTTAATAGAAATAAACGAGAAGCCGAAAGCCAAAGTTCTGATAAGAAGTTTTTTGATTTCAACTACAGAAGCTGATGATGTAAATTGAATTGGTAAGCCAGTTAAGTTGGTATTTAAAGGCTTAGTGAACGGCTAAGAGATAATTGGGAGCGTAATGTAGGCATGAACTTGGATAGATAATTTTTTTTAATCAAAATAATAATGAAAAAAAAGTATATCTTATTTTTTAAAAGGAAATTAATGTTCTTGGCAATAGTTTAATTATATAAGCACTAAACAATTGAAATATACTTATTAAGAAAACGTACAAAAATTTTGAACGTAGCGGGACTCGAATCTGGTCGGTTTCCAGGAGGCGGGGGCTACGTTCAAATTTTTATACGGTTTCTTAATAAGTACTTTTCCTACTTAAGTGTAGAATAACACTTTAAAAATGTTAGAAATATGTGAAGGGTCAGTACAATATTTAATATACGACTTTTTTATTGGGAACCTGTTGTTAACCGTGCACATTAAGATACCTGCTACCACTTTCCGTAATTTCCGAATTCTGTGAGCATTGCGTGCTGATGTGGAGTGGCGAAATTAAATATATCTTCACTTTCCAAAAAATATTTGATGATCCACCATTAAATGGATCAAAGAAGCGAAGTGTTTTCTTCCGAAGATTTTTTCTCTGTTTATCTAGCTGTGTGTTGAAATAAACAAAAATATAACAAAAAGAACCGATAGTAATTAAAATCAATCTGTGACTTATTGCCTTAGATCATTAAAATGTTTTATCCAAAAACACAATTTACATCAGCACGTGGATGACATGTAAAAGCGCCATTACCGGTATTTCTAAGCAATCATTTGTTACTGACAGCGGTAGCCCATCGGTATTCAAATTGGTGTTATCTCTTTAACATTAATCACAGTCATCTATACTTGTGTCGGCGAATCATTTGAAGATTGTTCATTATTGAAATAGATGCGAAATGTACGTCGATGTTCTGGTGGTACTATAAGTTTTAGATGCTGTTGTGACTTGTGATTAATAGCGTTTGAAGGCAGTTGCGTGTTCGAATCGTGTTTACGGAAGTCATTATATTTATAATTCAAGTTAAATGACATGATTCCCGCTGTATTCCTCACGCAGCAGGAACAGGCAGAGGGAACCTAGTGTAAAGACAATTCACGTTCTCCATTTCCCGCCGAATTCTGAAAATATTTCGTGTTGAGTGACGGAACTCAACGCCTCGCTTCGCCCCGACAGTCGCACTTTGATACAGTCACACTTTGTGCCCCTCCCTGCGCCACGACTGGCCTTAAGAATTTCAAGTGAAATAAAATAATAGTACTTAGTGAAATTTAAATTCCGTTATTCTAACATGCAATGCTTTTCTGCTGAAGTTTGTGTCCAGAGAATTAATGAGTGTTAATTGTATTTCATATTTACTTAAATTTATATTTCTATTTCTTCGTACTGGTGTCGAGGCAAAGCGCAGCGTTGAGTTCCGCCACTCAACACGCAATGCCTCCAGAACTCGGCGGAAAGTGGGGAACGGAGTATCTCAGCAATAGGCTCCCACTGTCTGCCCTGCTGTGTGCGGGATACAGCGTGAAGAAAATTAAATTAAATTTAATTACATTTTTATACATTATACAACTATCTTATCTACAGAACTAATTATTACATAAAAATACATTTTTTGTAAGAATAAATATATAAATTATATTGTAAGAATAAATATATAAAAATACATTTTTTGTAAGAATAAATATATAAGACCGCAAATAGTTTCATGAAATTCAAACAATTTCTGTATTAAGCCATCGTAAATTTAATTCAAGATTGTCAGACACGAGAAATGCTAGGATTTATTTATATATGGACACACCTCCTTGCCTTATGTGGACTACATAAGATATTGTGATGCCTTGTACTGGTTTCGGCATAATTTATTGAAATGAAATGTGGATGTTACATGTCACGAAGTCAAGTAATCAATCCTTTGACTCGAATATTTATAGTATTATATATATTTAAAAGTATATATTATATGAATTTTAAAGTAAACGATAGATTAAGAGTAATTTTGAAAGCTTAAGTTAGGCTTAATTTGCTTAAATAACTGCCAAATTTGGCCAAAAAATTATACTGAGCTTATTTTTCTTTGAGCTGACAAGAACTTTAATTTTGTCAATTATTGAAATATTTCTTTTTTCCAATTAGAAATTCGATTTTTGTTAAAAGAATATACTTGCATTTAACGTATATTAATACCATGTTATATTCGCATAATCCACGTGCAAGCATCTTTATTTCAATGAACATCCGGCACGTTAAAACCACAGTTTTAATAAAAAAAGCTAACGAAAAACGACCAATTTACATTCATTTTGAAGTAAATCGTTTTGTGTTGTATAAACATACATTATTGATGTTACATAGTAATAAATTATAAGGCTCTGACTTGTGATGGTTAAAGTTAAATGGAAACGATTGGCCAACTTTGTAGGTAAAATGATGTTATAAACAATTATGTATTTAAAACAATTTACGTGAACTGTAACTTATTGTAATATTTGATTTGTAATGATTGAATACTTAATTTCAACACACATTTCTCTTTATTTAAAAGAGAAGAGAGAAGTATAACTGATTTGTTTTAGAGTATTTTCTTACTTAGCGGCTGAACAAAGCTAGCCTCACTTCTCCTTCTTCTTTCTTCTTCTTCTTCTTCATTTGATCCATTGAGTAATACAATACTTTAGCGTTTACTTCATTATTTTTTTTAATAAACGATCATCTTATTTTGAAATAGCTCATCTCTTTTCAACAAAACAAATTTGAATTCGGTTTTCGACACAATGATCCAAAGAGATGGTTTACGTATAAATCATATTAGCGTAGTATAAACTGACAAAGCCACGAGCGGACCACTAGTTTTCTCAATAAATATAATTGATTTAGTGCCTTCATAGTCTATTATTTTAAATTAAAATCAGTATGTCATAAAAAAATTAATAAAGTGAATGTAATAGGAAAGGAAGAGGTAAGTTTTAGCTACGTTGAAACGACGTATGATTAACGATGATGACCACTATGGCAAATGCCTTCCGTGTCGAGGTCAGTGCCACTGGGCTTTATTGCTTCGATATTATTTTAGAATATCTTTGTGTATCTTCACACGTCTTTCGTGTGACTGTAAAATCAGTGGTTGTAGGTTCGATTTCCATTGAAAGGAGTGAGTTGTTTAATATTTTAGATTCTTCGCTCAGGTAATAAAACATAAAGCGGTGTAGAGTTCCATCACTCAATACGCAATGTCGCGAATATGGATGAAAAGTGAAGTCTTGATACAGATTTTCTTACCTTTATTGCTGTGTCGGAAGTGTGAAGTTGAAAAAAGAAGACAGAGATATTAATTTTCTTATTGGATTCCACAAAGGTCCGTAGTTCTGAATGAAAACGGTATCTCAAGAACGGTCTCGAGATCAATTTCGGAATTGAGAGTCGATTATAAATATGTTCTCTCTGCCTATTCTGCTATAATTGATATGTTTATTAAAACTGGTTAGAAAAATATAATTCAAATATATTTGAAGCTAAATTACCTCAATCTGTTTTTTTTACTTATGTATATACAATTATATGTTTATATATAATAATAACTCCATAACAAATTGAAAAGTGATTAATATGACTTTACTACATTATAATGACGGTAACCGTTTAGATAAACTCATAAAAAAATTGTGGCGAAAATATATGAGTTGTAGTCTTTTTTGTTTAGTTTTAAATTGGATTTAAAAGGGTAGGTTGAGGGAACCTAGTGAACACTCCGTTTCCTACCATTCCATCCAGTTTCCAAGCATTCTGTATTGCGCAGCGACACTTGAAGAAATGAAAATAAATTATTTCCCCAGTTTAGAATCGATCATTTTAAAATTAAAGTATATGTTATTTTTCACAATCATCTATCACACACACACAACACTTAGGAGTAAAGAAATTGAAGTTAAAAGTCACATTTTGATTAACAACTCTTTTGAAAGCTGGAAACATTTATCGACGTCGCGTCTCTATAGAGCTGTAAATCACTGAAATATCAAGGTTCTGATTGGATATTTTGTTTTTTTTTTAACTATAACATTATTTTCGTATATCTGAAACCATTTTAAATCATGCAGTGTTGAGTTCCGCCACTCTACACGCAATGTCGAAATTGGCTTAATGCATGAGCAACAACTAGGAAGATTTCTACAATTTAGAATCTCTTAGCTATTTACCAAGCTTTTATTATTTATATCTCATATCATATAAAATTTATAGTTGGGATCAAATTTTAGAGCACTATTCACACTTGATCTAAAAAAGTGTATTTTTTGTGTTTTTAACGATATTATTTTATTTCTTGTTAAAAAAAAAACAAGCTTCACGCTGTATCCCGCACACAGCACGATAGACAGAGGGAACCTAGTGTAAAGACACTCCGTTCCCCACTTTCTGCCGAATTCTGGAGGCATTGCGTGTTGAATGGCAGAACTCAACGCCGTTTTCTTGTTAGTATTTTTAATATTACTTTGTATAATATTAAAACTAACAGTTATATAAACAATTCTATTTATTAACCTACTTATAACATGTAACTTTTATGATAAGAATCTTTTTGTATAATAAATAATTTTAACTATATATTCATTTCAAATGTAACTGGCAATTTAGCTGGTCTAAGATCAGATATACTGTGCGCAAGCACGCGCCCACGGCACGCCTTTACGAACTTAGCCTTTGAGACTCTATTGTGAAACTGTGATTTACTTTATCTGTGACCCCTTTGTTTTGTAGATTTTTTTTTGCTATATCCCGCTTTTAGCAGGGAAGGCAAAGGGAATTTAGTGCTAAGACACTCCGTTCAACACTTTCCACCCAATACAGAAAGCATGATTATTACTATTTAAATTATATTAAAAAAATCTATTTATCATTAGAATAGAATAGAATTTTCAAGATTTTTCTAATTTCCACTGATTTTAAATCTTAAGTAAAGTAAATGGAAAATCAAAGTATTAGATAAAACAGGCGATACTATAACTTTCTAATCGTCTATAAGGAAATCAATTTAACATCTCAAAATCACGGAACCCAAAAAGAAATTATTTTAAAAAAATCCTAATAAAGACGAATTAAATATATTTCGTATATAGGATGTTAAAAATTTCATGAAATTATATAAATAAGCCTATAACCATCAATATTTGCGACCGCAAAATCAAATTACACAATTTGTACAACACCTGCCCCGATTTCGAGTGCGTGCTAATATTATATATATATATTTTATATAGATTACAATAATTCCCGCAATTTCTTTTACTTAGATTATAAGGTAAAATCACGTCGTTTTTGTAGGAATGTCATTAAAAAATTTTTTTTTAGTTTCCTAGAGGAGCATTCCTCATAGAAAATAGGGAAAAAGGGATAAGCTTATACATCTATACTTATATCTATACTTATATATCTATACTTCTATACTAATACTATAAATCTTATGGGTTTGTGGTTGAATGTGTTAATCTTAGCTAGTATTGGTTCGATTTAAACTTAACAGAGTTAAACTGTCGCTGTGTGTAAAGTCACAGTCACCATTATTTTTTACATTTTTAAAGTGTTATTCCACACTTAGGAAAGAAAAATACTTATTTAAAAAACGTATAAAAATTTGAAATTTTACGTTCAAATTTTTGGCGGCGTTGAGTTCCGATATTCATCATATAATTTTCATCAACAGACCACTGGTTTGCCAAAATGGGGCAACGTGCACAAACTCCGTGGGTGGATTTTCCTGTATATGCGTGAACGGGTGGACCGGACCAGAGTGTTCGGTGAACATCGACGACTGCGCTGGAGCGGCTTGCTTCAATGGGGCCACTTGCATAGATCGCGTTGGTGCCTTCTACTGCAAGTGTACGCCGGGGAAGACTGGTAAGATATGATTTATCATGTTATTTTATTATTTTTTTATAAGAATTTAGGCCGTCGTAGCACTGACTGCAAGCCTGACGATTGTGGGTTCTATTCTCACACGAGTGATGGAATTATTTTATTTTTTTTCAACTGGTAACAACACAAAACGCGGTATTGAGATCCGCCGCTAAATACAAATCACATCGCTATTTGGGCGGTGTGTGGGGAATGTAGAAATATAGAACACGTACTTTTCAATGAATTATTTATTTATGAATGAGAGTATTATAGAAAAACAAGCAAATTATAAGTTTCCAAATATACAATAATGATTAAGAGAACCAGCATTATCTCCGATTTTTTACTTTTCTAGCGACATGAAAGACCATGTTCTAATATATATTTTTTGCCAGGTCTTCTCTGCCACTTGGATGACGCCTGCACGTCGAACCCGTGCCATGCGGACGCTATTTGCGACACCAGTCCTATCAACGGCTCCTACACTTGCTCCTGTGCCTCCGGGTACAAGGGGCTGGATTGTTCCGAAGATATCAATGAATGTGAACAAGGTATGTGTTTATATATATAATATATATTTAAAATATACATAAAAGTTTAGCTTTATATTTTAATAAGCTACAGCTTATATACTGCAATCGATAAAAATTTAAGATATAATTAATTTAATAGTAAAAAAACTGATTAGAACTGATTAGAAAATTATAAAATATATTACAGTTAAAATAAAATCCAGATTCTTACCTATAAATAAGCATTTCAGTTTAATTTATATTCTATGACATTTAAAAAAAAATATTATGTCACAGAAAAATTACTATGACAATTACTTAAAATAAGTAAATTAATTTTGGGAAGAAACAAAAAATACTATTCTCCATTATTCTCGTATAAATATGTGTACATATTGTATTGGGAGAGTGGAGTCTACTAATAATACAGGTATCACTTGCTTAAAATCATTTCTCTTTATCATTTTTTTTTGTCAAATCTGTTTGTCAAATTAAGTACTTCTTTATATAAATATTTCTACCTTTTCTACAAGGTTCTCCCTGTGAGCACGACGGGATCTGCGTGAACACTCCAGGTTCCTTTGCCTGTAACTGTTCAGTCGGTTTCACTGGTCCAAGGTGCGAGACCAACGTGAACGAATGCGAAAGTCATCCTTGTAGGAACGACGGTTCTTGCTTGGACGATCCTGGTACCTTCCGATGTGTTTGTATGCCTGGTAAGTCATTATTTATTTTGTATATAGATTTTTTTGCTTTTAAAATGATTACAAACTACTAAACTATTAAAAACGATAGAAAGAATAATTATAAATACCAACTATATTCAGTATATTACATAAACATATTCAATATTAAGTCTGAATTTAATCTTACATCTTATGTCAGACTAGTCGTCACCCGTAGCTTTGCTTGCGTGGACTTCAAGTCAAAAAATGGAAAATCAGGGTAGAAATTTCGAGGAACCCTTCCTTAGAGGAGCGTCCCCTACACTCCCTAACCTACCTATATACAAAATTTCAACTCTGTTGTCTGTCATTCACACAGTAATAAAAAAGTTTATATAAATATATTAAAGTCCCCAATAAGGAAAATCATGTCCCATTTGTACTAAAGACATCTACATTATACACGTAAAAAGAAATAAGATAATCTTATAAACGCAATGGTTCAACAACTTGATTTCTATAACGGTACCCTGTACGATACAATTTGCTCCTCAGTTGACAGCCCTGATGGTTGGATGTTTATCATTAGAGAAGTGAGATAGGCAAAAGGATGGTCAGAAAAACTATAAAAAATAGTATTACTATTTATATTTTATTTATTTATATTTTATTATGTTGATATATTTAGATATGTTGATATATGTTGATAGATTTATTTGAGGCCGGTCGTGGCGCAGCGGCACAGGTGTGACTGCAAAATTGACTGGTTGTGGGTTCGATCCCCACTCGAGGAGATGAAATATTTACTTAAATTTATATTTCCATTTCTTCGCTCTGGTGTCGAGGTTAAGCGCGGCGTTGAGTTCTGCCACTCAACACGCAATGCNATATATATATATATATATATATATATATATATATATATATATATATATATATATATATATATATATATATATATATATATATATATATATATATATATATATATATATATATATATATATATATATATATATATATATATATATATATATATATATATATATATATATATATATATATATATATATATATATATATATATATATATATATATATATATATATATATATATATATATATATATATATATATATATATATATATATATATATATATATATATATATATATATATATATATATATATATATATATATATATATATATATATATATATATATATATATATATATATATATATATATATATATATATATATATATATATATATATATATATATATATATATATATATATATATATATATATATATATATATATATATATATATATATATATATATATATATATATATATATATATATATATATATATATATATATATATATATATATATATATATATATATATATATATATATATATATATATATATATATATATATATATATATATATATATATATATATATATATATATATATATATATATATATATATATATATATATATATATATATATATATATATATATATATATATATATATATATATATATATATATATATATATATATATATATATATATATATATATATATATATATATATATATATATATATATATATATATATATATATATATATATATATATATATATATATATATATATATATATATATATATATATATATATATATATATATATATATATATATATATATATATATATATATATATATATATATATATATATATATATATATATATATATATATATATATATATATATATATATATATATATATATATATATATATATATATATATATATATATATATATATATATATATATATATATATATATATATATATATTTTTATATATATATATATATATATATATATATATATATATATATATATATATATATATATATATATATATATATATATATATATATATATTTATATAAGTACTTGAAACATAGCTAATGGGCCCTTGTACTCTGTTTTTATATGGTCGGTAAAACCGTTATTACGCCTAGATGGGACTTTAAATGTTATTAACTAGAAATTGCTATAGTTTGAAATAACCGTCGTTTTGTTTCTTTGTTTTCGTTTAGGTTATAGTATATAATTATATACATATTATAATAAAAATATAAACAAATGCTTCTTTAGTTTCGTTGTTTTGATAAATAAATAGCTTTCCGTAACACACTTGAGGCAAAAATAGATATTCAAAATTACGCCTTATCTAATCAAGCCATAAAAACGCCTAAATAATAATGTATATTTTAAAAACAATCCCAAAACCTTATAAGAGAAAATTCTCTATAAGATACACATTTTTTGTATCTGTACCCCGCACAGAGCAGGGTAAGCAGAGGGAACCTAGTGTTAAGACACTCCGTTCCCCACTTTTCACCAAGTTCTGGAGGCATTGCGTGTTGAGTGGCGGAACTCAACGCGGCGCTTTGCCTCGACACCAGAGGGCAGAAATGGAAATATAAATTTAAGTAAATACTTCATCTCCTCGAGTGGGATCGAACCCACAATCAGTCAATTTTACAGTCACACTTTATGCCCCTGCGCCACGACTGGCCTGTTAATATTTATTGTAAAATATACATTTTTTTTGTTACTTAAGTAATTCCAAAACGCAGCCGCCCAAATGATGTGCGTTCCACATTAGACATTCAAATATGCGCATAAAACCGGCATTTGCTTGCGACCGCCGGACATTCTTATTGTAGCTTTTGGTCTAAAATCGTGACAGTGGTGCGTGGTGTAAGTGGAGTCGATAGCGAATTTACTATAATTTACATTTGTCAACCGATTTCAGAGCAGATTAATGTGGCTGTTCACGCGACAGGTTGTGGGTTCGATTCCCACTCAACGAAATCTAGTATTTAATATTTTCATTTTCTTCGCTCTGGTGTCGTGGCGAAGCATGGTATTGAGTTTTGCCACTCAACACGAAATGCTTCTAGAATTCGACGGAAAGTGGAAAACGGAGTGTCTTAAGACTATGCTCCCTCTGCTTGTCCTACTACATGCGGGTTACAGCTTGAAGGTGAAAAAAAATCTCTTTCAAAAAATTTTTTTTTCTAAAACGTACCATTTGCACCATTCGTCCACCACGACATGCGCCCGCGCATTGGGCGTGGCATCCCCTCTAACCACCACTTTGGTACAGCTAAAGCTCAATAGGCCATGTCAGCTATACAAACGCTTGCATAATGTTTTATTGCTCCTCAAAATTGTAATTTGAATTATTATATACAGTTTATACTAATGGATTTGATAATAAGCTAAAAGGTTATTATTTTAGTTTTGTTGCTAAATATTTTGTATAGGATTTCGAAATTTTATTACAATAATCTATCTGTCTTAGCTTGAATCAAGGTTTCTGTCTTACTAATGCTATTATATAAAGCGTAGTTCATAATGGATGATATATTGTTTAAATTTTAGATAAAGACCGATTTTTAAATACTTGTACAAAAGAAATGTGCCAAGTGCGAGTCAGACTCGTGTACAAAGACGAATTGTCTATGAGAAATTAAAAAAAAACGTTTGTTTATGCATCGAGCCCCTTTACATATTTTTTGTCTATGTATTTGTATTTGTTGTTGCAACATAAAACATCATCAGTCAAAATTTCAACTATCAAACTATCACGGTTAATGATATACAGCCTGGTGACAGACAGACAGACAAGGTAGTAAGGAACGACGCGCTTTTCGCCTCGGCAGAAATGAAAATATTAATAAACAATAATTGATTTCCCCGAAAAGGAATCGAACCCACCACCAAAACATAACCGTCACCACGCCTGCGCTCCTACGTCACGACGGCCGCTAAACCAATCAGGTTCATCTTCATAAATTCCTGGTCACGTTACCAAGTAAAGGCAAGACAAGTACAAACATACATTTCGATTCCACGGACGTCCCTTACACTCTCTTTGACATTTTAATTAAAACCAGCCGCTTTAATTAACATGCCAGTTTGGACGACGCTTTGGCCATTATTTACTAAGTTTTATGGACTTTTATGGGCACACGATGTTATTTTTAATTGTTTTTCGTTTCCAATTTTGTCACTCTGAAGCTCCTTACCTGTTGCCAGTGCACCTGCAGAAATAGGAAAAAAGAGAAAGAAATTTTGTTTTAATTTCTAATCGTACTGAAATATTTTATAAGTTTTGATATATTACTTAGTTGCCATGTTAAGAGTAATATTTATGGCAATTGATAGTTTTAAATAGATTATAAGCTTTAGTACTATTTTTTTATATAATTTTTACTTCTAAAAGCTTTTTAATTAAGAGTATTTTATTATTCCACTATCAATATTATCATATTTATCAAAATATATAAAAAATATTAAATATATGAAAAGACCGCCGTGGCGCAGGTGCAAAAGCGTGTCTTTGTAAATGCTTCAGATTATGGATTCGATTCCCAATCGAAGAAATTAAATATTAAATATTTATTTTCTTCGCTGTAATATCGATATGACATATCAATGTATTCCAGGCTTCACGGGAACCCAATGCGAGGTGGAGATCGACGAGTGCGCCAACAACCCGTGCCTGAACGGCGGCGTGTGCCACGACATGATAAATGCGTTTAGATGCACCTGTGTTATTGGGTAAGTGGAATTGGTGATTTTTTTTAGATTAACTTTAAAAAAAATTGTTGAAGGAAAGAAGCAAGTGCGGCGTCTGACAACAAGCGACACGGTTATGGATTCGATTTCTATTCGGAGGAATTAACTATTTTAATTTCCTTGCTCTGGTGACAAGACAAAGCCCATGAACGTATCTGGAGATATTCTCTGGGGGGGCCTGCTCTTAATTTATCAGGGCAATTTTTTTGTTAGTAAAATTTCTGAGATGGGCACCAGACTATTTTGGAGTGGGCACAGACCTAATAGGTGACCCGGATGGTTACCTATTCCTACACTAATGACAAAACGCAGCGTTGAGTTCTGGCACTCAACAAGCAATGTCTCGAAAATTGTTGTTATATGAAGGATACAGCTTAAAGCTATTATATTGTATATTATTGTGATAGTTGTGGGTTGAAATCCTCATAAGCGACACACTTGTAGGAAGTTTTTCCGGCCTGGTTCTACAAATTGCGTCGTTGGTTTCCGCTAACACGCAATAACTAAATAGACGGAAAGTGAATAATAGAATAATATTATGTTACTTTATTCATTCTTTACCATGCGATTCGTAAGAAATGTCAATTACATTTTTAAATTTTGTAGTATGGTAATATAACAGTTTAAAATTTTACCAAAATATATATTTTAAAAAAACTTACCACTGTTTTCCGCATAGTAGGTTCACGTTCATGTTGGATGGAGGGTGGGGACCTTCTATACAATTTAGAGATATTGCGCGTTGAGCGACGTAACTTAACGCCGCGTCATGTGTACCAGGGCGAAGAATTAAAATTATAACGAAAATACACAAGTGGAGATCAAAGTCATTAATTACAATTTTGTAATAGATTGTCCAAAATAAGTATTTTATAGCTTCGACTTTTTCATTTCCAGATTTACTGGTGCGAGATGTCAAGTCAATATTGACGATTGTGCCTCCAGCCCCTGTCGGAATGGTGGTACCTGTCACGATTCTATCGCCGGCTATACGTGTGAATGTCCACCAGGTTATACTGGTAAGTCTTGTCTCTTTTTTTATCTTTAAATTTGGAATTAAATTTGAAATTTGAGAAAATTTTATATATAGTAAAATTTATGCTAATTAAAAGTAACTAGCAGAAAAAAAAACACAAAAACTAATATTAAAATTGATTTCTTTATTATTTTAATAATTTCACATTTCTCACTCGCTACAAGTTTCTTGAGCAAATATGTCCATACCAGTTTCCGTGATTCGTGCCACTTTGTTAGAATAAGGTTGCAAATCGTGATGGCGGTATAAAGTCGTGCGGTGTCCACTGGGGACATTTGTCATTGGGTGTCACATGTATCAAAACAAGGGCTTACAAGACTTAACAGACTCTGTAACACGAGATTATGAGTTTGTTTTGTTTAAAATACGTGCTTGGCGTTAAATTGTCATTTAAAATTGAAATTTTCTTCTTATAACCAGTTCATGGACTTTACGCACGCGTTTTATAATATTTTCAAGTCGGAAATCGAACTAGTAGCTGTCATTTCTTTTGCTTTTTATTTTTAGCGTTGTAAATATGTTTTTTGTTCAATACGTTAGTATTTAAATGCTTGTTTATCAAAATGCTTAATGCAATATATTTTAATGTATATACAGGTGTACCGCAAGGTCCTAACTTACCTCTTTTGTTATTCGTAATGCATTATATAACATATTTTTATTTTCATTTACTTAAGAATATAATCTATATTCTTTTATTATCTTCATCGTGAATTTCAGATATAAACAAGCCATTTTTTTTATTTTTTACACATTATTATTCATTACACATTATTATTCATTTGTGTTTCTGTCAACTCAGTCTGATATATAGCTTAAGACGCAATGACGCTAAATTTATTGTTGTTCTTTTACATGTTGACTATAAATTTCTTTCCAAGTGAATTTTGGACTAAAAACTATCTCTTTTACCCGCAGGGGCACAAACATGCGTCTGTAATCGCAAGAGGCTGTGGGTTCAATTCCCACTCGAGCAAATGAATTAGTATATCTTTAATATTGTCATTTCCATGCAATGCCTCCACAATTCGGAGGAAAGTGGGAAACGGAAGTATCTAAATGGGAACGGCATATCTATATCTTCGAGGCGTGAAACTAGAAAAATGTTATACTTACTTTTTATAGGACATTAATTGAGATTGAAAGTAGCGCAATTTTTTTATACGTTTCTTAAAAAAAAATATATTTCTTTCCTGAGTGTGAAATAACATTTAAAAAGATTTAAAAAAAAACTATTATATTTTCCCAGGAATGTCCTGCGAAACCAACATAAACGACTGTCTGTCAGCACCCTGCCATCGCGGTGAATGTATAGATGGCGACAACAGCTTCACCTGCAACTGCCACCCCGGGTACACTGGGCGCGTGTGTCAGACGCAGATCAACGAGTGCGAGTCTAATCCTTGTCAATTTGGAGGTGAGCTATTGGTTGTATAGAATAATTCTATATTTTTTTTATTTTAACTAAATGATACATATAGGTGAATGATATATGATAAATGTAAATGATAATAAGCGTCTTTGAGATTATTTCTTAAGTTATTATTTTATTTTCGCTAATAAAAATTTTTATTTGAATCTATTTGAGTACTTTTTGGAGTGAAACGTCATATTACTTAGTAATGTTTACAAAAATGTATAATTAAATTTTGTAATATATATCATTATTTTTTATAATTAATCATACAAAACTCACATTTAAACTATAATAAACAGGCCACTGTGAAGATTTAATAGACGGCTATCAGTGCCGATGCAAAGCCGGCACGTCCGGGCGCAACTGCGAGATCAATGTCAACGAGTGCTACTCGAACCCTTGCAGGAATGGGGCCACTTGCATCGATGGAATTAACAGGTTAGTGATTTAATATGTGAAGAGATAGTGATCAGTCACTTCGTTCTTCATTATTGACTTATTTGAATTTGATACTTTTTGAATTATTTAATATAATTTAAGAAGTACATGCTGTATAGTTGTATATTATAGCATACTATGTTGTCTAGCTAGGCTGGAAACTTATGTAAATAAATAAATAAATATTCTAAATAAAAATAACAATGATATTCGTAACGATTGTTCAGTCAGGAATCGAAATTGCTTATTGATGGGATTATCAATAATTGTGATTACTTTTTTATTTCTCATATTTTTTGAACTTATAGAACTTTGCTCTAGTGAAAAGATATTAACAAAAATAACCTAAAATGTTGTTTACTTTATATTTATATTTTTAAAAGATAAATCTACCATAAAATTTAAGTCAATTAATTAATTCCTCCCATTATGGTTAAGAGCATTTTTTTTATATTCAGCAATTCTCACTTACTTCATAGAAAATACACTTTGTTATGTTTTTAGTCTATTCGCTTTGTTAATATATTGCTAATATTATATAATACGTATATTCATAATATTTGGTTATATCTTCTTTCTTTTCTTTTAATGCAATGATTTTTTCTTTTACACGCAGCAACAATTATTTTGAGTAAGTGCTTTTAGAAAATATAGCATGTATACGTTTTTCGCTTTTTATATATTTTACTTATATATAAATGTATATATAGAAAATGCTTAGTTGAAGAAGTACGGATTCGATTCCCGTACAAATGTTTTTGTGATCAAAATCAGATTTTATTGAGCGAAATTTATTTATTTATTTTTAAAATAGTTTAAATTAACTTGTCTCTATGTTTTTTACTATTATATTATATGTATACTATATATAATAGATGTATATTTTATTATAATCTTTTTTTCAACTTATATTTATTCTTCAATTCGTTTATAAGCGAATAAACAAACCCTGAGTGATGCATGACCGAAATTTACCAAATAAAATAAAAACACCCTGTAGCATGCCAATCCCATCCAAATCCCGGAAAAGCAATAATCTAACTATACAACACCTCAGGTACACGTGCGAGTGTATCCCGGGATTCACGGGGCAGCACTGCGAGACCAACATCAACGAGTGCCTGTCCAATCCCTGCGCGAATGGCGGGAAATGCATCGACGGGATTAACACATTCCGTTGTGAATGTCCACGCGGGTATTATGATGCTAGGTATGTTTGTGTCACATCACTATTTGTCTAGTATTTGACGTGACTTTGATAACTTGAGACTATCTATGGCATTTGTTGATTTGGCATCGCTTGAATGTGACTATTGGTACTTTGCTAAAATCTTGCTACGTTTTTTTTGGAAAATATTATTTTTTTATTTTAATTTTTTTAAATGAAACTTTTAAAGATATAACTGTTAACACAAATTTGGTAGATATGCGACTTTTTTCCTTATATTAAGTTATAAAAATATTGAAGGCCTTCAGGTGCCTTCATGTTCATTAAAAATAATATTAATAAATATATATCTAATATATTTATATGAAAAACAGATTTTTTATATTCTATAATATTTATATTTATTATACACACAATTTTCACTAGATGTCTCTCCGATGTGAACGAATGCGCTTCAAATCCATGTATAAACGGCGGTACGTGTGAGGACGGTGTTAACCAGTTCATTTGCCACTGCTTACCGGGTTATGGAGGTAAGATATTTGTTTACTTTATTGGTATGTAAAATTTAAAAAATATATATAATTATGTTCTAATGTATTTTATGTCGTAGTCGTTGCTAGAAAATCATAAAGAAAGCTTAAACTTGTTATTCTATGGATTATATAGAATAATAGTATAAATTCTATTATATGAAATGAAATCCACGATCGGAAATCGAACCCACAGCCTCCACAACGACTGGCCTTAATATTTATAACGGTTATATTTGATTGTATCAGGACAACGTTGTGAGCGCGACATCGACGAGTGCAGCTCCAACCCGTGCCAGCACGGCGGTACTTGCCACGACCGACTCAACGCGTACAAATGCGACTGTGTTCTGGGATTCACTGGTAAGTAGTTCATTATTAATTATATATTTTTACATTTGTAATAATAGTAAAAAAAATTATATTATTTATTAATATTTTTTAACAAATTAAGCACACAAATTTGTCTATTGACTTTTGTCATTTTTTTGTTTTAAATGCAATTATTTAATTGGATTAATCACGGACTAGACAATTAGATTACTTTCAAATATTTTAAACGTCGATTTTATCAAATATACTCAAATACATATTCGTGATATAAAAGTTTCCTTTAATTTTTGAGAAAAAAATGTCATTTTATCATCATAACAATCGTCTTTTAATTTCTATGATATAAAAGTAAAAGTTTCATTCTTATTCCGTTTTACATATATTGTGACTATAATATTTAAATTCTTAATTGGTATTTCTGAAATATGTATTTTAATTATCAATTTCTACTATCAAACATGATACAATAACACTCAACCCACTTCCTATTGTAATAATACAATTTGCTTATTAAATAACTATTAAATTTTATGATAATGACACATACGATAATTATAAAAAAAATATCATTTGAACATTAACTAGTACAAACATTTCATTTGAATGTGAAAATATAATAGATTTGGTGTAATATTCCATCACTGTGTTACCAAAAACCCATTGGTCCTTTACTTGATCAATAGTTTTTTTTTAATTAAGCCAAGTGGAGTGGACAAAATAATTTGATCGGTGTCGTTTAGCTGTTCGGTTCGTTTTTTTACCGAATTTAAAAAAGTAGAGGTTCCCAAATCATTTCATGTATGCTTTGCTTATATTTTTTATTTGATTTATATTAAATACAAAAAGAAAACTAAGTTATACCTATATTAATATAATGTTTTGGTTTGATGTGGATATTACAAATAAATATGAAAGAATATAAACAACTATACGAGGCGTATTCCTGATCTCGGTGACAGGTTCTAAAAAAAATCTTTAATTTCCAGGTGTAAATTGCGAAACCAACATCGACGACTGCGCCGGCAACCCGTGCTTGCACGGCGGCTCTTGTATCGACCTCGTCAATGGCTATCGCTGTGTGTGTGCTCCTCCGCACTCGGGGAGGAACTGTGAGAACACTCTGGACCCTTGCTTGCCTAATCAGTGAGTTCTTTTTCAGTTATATGTAGTTTTATTAGATTTTAGACTTGTTACGAGTTAATGTTTTGTCTGTGATCATAAAAATGAGAAAAATATAAAAATTTAATAATACAATTATTTTGTGTTAATAATTATTTAACATTATAATTCATACTTCGTTTAGACTTTTAGAGTATATTACAGCATATTGATCTTTAAGCAGTGAATTTTCTAAAAAATCTTTCTACACATACATACGGTTAGAACAAATTTTGTATCGAACAAATTAAAACCGCTGCTTCCGGACTTTCGGAAGGAATAAAATATATACGAATAGACTTTAATTAAACTTAATAAGGATTTCTATACAATAATTTAATTCTAAAAAAAGACATTGTTACCCCCCCCAGATGCCGCCACGGCGGGCGCTGCATGGCGGAGGCGTCGTACGCGGAGTTCACGTGCCAGTGCCCGGTGGGCTGGACGGGCGCGCTGTGCGAGCGCGACGTGGACGAGTGCGGCGTGGCGGCGCCGTGCCACAACGACGCCGCCTGCGTCAACGCCGAGGGCGCCTACGCCTGCCTGTGCGCGCGCGGCTACGAGGGCCGCGACTGCGCCATCAACACCGACGACTGCGCCTCTTGTGAGTAGTGTCTTAACACTAGGTTCCCTCTGCCTACCCTGTTGTGTGCGGGATACAGCGTGAAGCTAATTTGAGTTTCAGGCTATTGTGTGGAACTTAGTGTTGAGAGCATTCCGTTCTTCACTTTCCGCAGATTTTTCGAGGCATTTCATGTTGAATAACGCAGCTTAACGCCATACTTTTCCGTTGGTACCAGAGCGAAAAAATGAAAATATTAAATTAGATTTCGTAAAAACTTCCTTCCACGTGCCACTTAACTATGCAATGGCCTAACTGCGGTAATGTTTCCAGATCAATATGACATGGATACCTTCAAAAACGCATCTATCTCCAACTTAAAGGCCAGCAACGCACCTGTAGCTCTTCTGGTGTTGCACAGGGTCGTGGGCGGCGGTAATCACCTACCTAAAAAAAGTAGAAAGTAGAGTGTTTTAGCGCTAAGTGCCTATCCGTGGGAAACACCATGAACCAAAAAAAAAATAAATATACATAAAACAACAGTTCTCAATTTGTTTTCTCATTCCAGTCCCATGTCAAAACGGCGCGACGTGCTTGGACAGCATCGGCGACTACAACTGCGTGTGCGCGAGCGGGTTCGCGGGCAAGCACTGCGAGGTGGACATCGACGAGTGCCAGTCGAGGCCCTGCATGAACGGTGCTACTTGTAACCAGGTAATTAAATACGCATTTTTTTTCTAGTTTCACGCTGTATCCCGCTATTGCAAATGAAATTCTTTTTTCAAATTAATCGCTGTATATATAATATATATTTTTGGAAATAGAAGCCAATCGTACCGTAGTGGCACAAGCGGGAGTATGTATTATTTTTTATTAATTAATATTTTCATTTCTTCGCTCCTCGGTAGCAAGGTAAAAGCGCGGTGTTAAGCTCCGCCATTCAACACACAATGCCTTAAAAATCTGAAGTGTCTTAACACAATATTTTCTCTGCATATAGCAGAGCTATATGCATGAGAGATCCTATTCACTGTGAATATGAAAAAAATATAAAATATCTTCTAAGATTTAATTTTGATCGATTATTACTAAAATATCTATATGATAAATATAAATATTTATCATATAGATATTTTAATAATAATTAACACAATTAACTTGCAACGCTCCCCCATCCCCATCCAGTACGTGGCGTCCTACACCTGCACGTGCCCTCTCGGCTTCTCGGGCATCAACTGCCAGACCAACGACGAGGACTGTACGGAGTCCAGCTGCATGAACGGCGGCACCTGCATCGACGGCATCAACTCTTATAACTGCTCTTGTCCACTTGGGTAAGTACATGGTAGTTTTGCTTTTATTCGCTAGAAAAAATGGACGAATACTATTTTACCTTTTTTTAGGCTCAAGGTGCATCCAGCACATGGCGGGGTAGGCAGACAGAACCTGGGAACCTAATATTGAGACACTCCGTACCTATTAAAATATTTCCATTCCCCTCTTTCCGCCGAATTCTAAAAGCAAGCTAGTTGAGTGACGAAACGGAACGCCACGCTTTTTTTTCGTTATCAGAACAAGGAAATGAAAATTATTTTGTATTTGAAAGTTTTGGATCTGCTTCGAGAACAAAGTATAATAGTAATTTCTTTTATTGTTAGTGTATGGGTTCAAATCTTGCCATAACAAAATTGTCTCATCAATCTTTCACTTTTAAATGTATGTATAAGTAGGCAGAGACAACCTGCTTAGACATTTCTTACCCCAAGTACTGGCCAATTCGACTCTTTATGAGCTTAGTGCTGCGTTTTGCCTAGTTAGCTATCAAACTCATCCCCCGAGTGGAAATCGAATCCACTATCGTCGCGTTTACATATAAATATCACTTTCTATTTCAGCTATACGGGATCTAACTGCCAGTTCAGAATCAACATGTGCGATAGTTCTCCTTGCGACAACAGCGCAACTTGCCACGACCATATAACTTACTACACCTGTCATTGTCCGTATGGGTATACTGGGAAACATTGTGAAACGTTTGTGGATTGGTAGGTTTCGATTTTTTCATTTTTTTTTCAGCTTCACGCTGTATCCCGCACACAGCAGAGTAAGCAGAGATGGAACTAATCGATAAAATATAGAGATGGAAAGTCGCGATCACAGGCACACGTCGTGCCGCAACTGGCCTCGATTAATTATGAAATTATTCTTCGTATAGAACATAAATATTATAATATCTTTTACGTCTTTTTAAAAATTGTAAAATAAAAAAGTTAAAATTATTAAATAAAAAAGTAGTTTATGATGTTGAGATCTAATATAATATATGTAATGTCAATTTTATTTTGGTTATTTCATTATAGTCTTTATCTAAGACAAACAAGTTAAGCTCGTTTTAAGAGTTCGTATAATATTTTTGCTTTAAATAAAAAAAATCATTAAAATATATATACAACTTATGCAGTACTTCTTGTACATAAATTTTGTCTGTCAATAACTTTACTTCTCCCTTAAACCTCGGATTTACAAAACCTAGAGGTACTTACATGATTGAAATTATTAAACTTCAGTTACTAAAAAGATGTTTATATATTTTTTAATAAATCAACTATTAATAACATATTGCTTCTAGGTGTGAAAACAATCCATGTGAAAACGGAGCGACATGCTCGCAAAAGGGTCCGCAGTATACTTGTACCTGCGCTCCGGGCTGGTCTGGCAAGCTGTGTGATGTTGAAATGGTGTCTTGTAAAGATGCCAGCCTTAGGAAAGGTAAGTCATAGATTTAGAACTTATAATATAAAAAATGGCTTTAAGAAGTAAAGGAATAAGAAACCTATTTAAGAATTAGAAAACTTTAACAATTGTATCGATCTCCCTATTAAAAATTAATAAGGAAAAAGCTTAATTTTAAGACTTAAAAAAAAGTAGAAGTTTAAAACAAATAAAATATTCAGTTATATGTATGTATTATTTTTTTATTCTTTGCAGGTGTGAAACTTAAACAACTATGTAACAACGGATCATGTGAAGATATCGGCAACTCTCATCGCTGTCACTGCCTCGACGGCTACACCGGGTCGTATTGCCAGAAGGATATCAACGAGTGCGAATCTGCACCTTGTCAAAACGGTGCCGTTTGCAAAGACCTAGTTGGCACTTACCAATGTCAATGTGCCAAAGGCTTCCAAGGGCAAAACTGTGAACTAAACGTCAACGACTGTCTGCCAAATCCATGCCAAAATGGTGGAACATGTCACGATCTAATAAACAACTTCTCGTGCTCATGTCCTTTTGGAACTTTAGGCAAAATATGTGAAATTAATGTGAACGATTGTAAACAAGATGCTTGCCACAATAATGGCACCTGTATAGATAAAGTAGGTGGATTTGAATGTAAGTGCCCGCCAGGTTTCGTAGGGCCGAGGTGTGAGGGCGATATAAACGAGTGCTTATCTAACCCATGTTCGAATCCAGGCACACAGGATTGTGTCCAACTTATTAACGACTATCATTGTAATTGCAAACCTGGATATATGGGACGACATTGTGATGCCAAAGTGAACTTCTGCGCTAATTCTCCATGTCAAAATGGTGGTATATGCACAGCAATTCAAGGTGGCCATGAGTGTTTATGCGGAGAAGGATTTTACGGAAAAAATTGCGAGTATTCTGGCTACGCTTGTGACTCTAATCCTTGTCAAAATGGTGGCTATTGTAGGACATCGGAAATAGGGGATTATATCTGCGACTGCCCGTCAGGCCTCTCTGGCGTCAATTGTGAAATTGACTCAATGAATGAATGTTTAAGCAACCCGTGTAAACACCCAGAGGCTAGATGCATAGACAAGCCGGGAGATTATTTATGCTATTGCCCAAGACAATGGACTGGTAAAAGCTGTGATATTCACGATCCTCAGTCTAGAGGAGGATATGGAAGCCCTGTATCTGGAGTATTCGGCAAAAACCCCGGACTTTCTCTACAGGAACTAGATCTAGCTTTCCAAAGGGAGACATGTGTCAAATTAGGTTGTAAAGAAAAACAAGGTGACAACCATTGCGATGAAGAATGTAATACATACGCTTGTGAATTCGACGGAAATGATTGTTCTTTGGGTATCAATCCATGGGAAAATTGTACTGCACCAATCAAGTGTTGGGAAGTATTCATGAATGGGGAGTGCAATGAAGTATGTAATACACAAGCTTGCCTGTTCGATGGTCGGGATTGCCAAAAGTCTCTTCAAAAATGTAATCCAGTGTATGATGCGTACTGTCAAAAACACTACGCGAATGGACATTGTGATTATGGATGTAACAATGCAGAATGTAATTGGGATGGTTTGGATTGCGAAAATGAGCCACCGGATCTAGCTGAAGGTGTCATGTCTGTAATTCTTCTAATGGATATGAGAACTTTTAAAGAAAATTCCGTGGCATTCATACGAGATTTGGGCCATCAGCTCAGGACTACTGTTTTATTAAAGAAGGATAAGTTGGGCAACGATATGGTGTACCCTTGGAAGGGTTCGACGGACGTTGGACTCCAAGATACAGAATTCGGAAAAAAACATCAAATAATTTATACAGAGAGAGGACAATCAGGAGTACTCGTTTATTTACAAATTGACAACAGAAAGTGTACCACTATGTCGTCATCAGAGTGCTTCTTTTCAGCTCGTGAAGCAGCTGAATTCTTAGCAGCTACAGCATCTAAGCACTCATTATCCCCAGACTTTCCGATATACCAAGTTAAAAGTGTAACAATTCCTATTGAACCGGAGGCAACAAATTTCAAATATGTATTTATTGGGGTTATCTTAGTCCTTATAGCAGGTCTTTTTATCGGAGTGCTTGTTACTGCACAAAGAAAACGTGCAGCTGGTATTACTTGGTTCCCGGAAGGATTTATTAGGAATAATTCATCTACCCGCCGCCGGTCAAGGCGTAGGGGTCCAGATGGACAAGAAATGAGAAATCTTAACAAAGGCTCCATGGGTTGTATGGATGTTGATATTAATGGTGGTCATATGGGACCCCCTCATTGGTCAGACGAAGATGATGATGGATCAGCACCACCACGAGCTAAGAGGCCAAGAGGTCCAGGTGATGCAAATGGTGCACCTGGCGGCTACGCATCAGACCATACAGCGATTACGGATTATGAAGAAGCAGGACATGAACCAAGAGTATGGACTCAGCAACATTTGGATGTAACCGACACGAGAGTACCACCAAGTATGATGACACCACCTGCTATTGTAAGTGTTATTAACATTTTATAGCAAAATTTATAGCAACTGTTAGTTATAAGATATGTATAGGTATATATATAATGACATTTTCTTACAGCACGACGGCCACGTTGATGTCAACGCAAGAGGTCCACTAGGCATGACGCCTCTCATGGTAGCGGCCATACGAGGCGGAGGTTTAGACACAGGTTCCGATGTCGAAGACGAACAGACAGCTCACATTATATCTGAATTGGTAGCTCAAGGAGCTCAGTTGAACGCGGCTATGGATAAGACCGGTGAAACTAGCTTACATCTTGCTGCTAGGTGAGTGAATATAAGACTACTTTTTAATTTAAATTAATAGTAAAGTTTTAATGCAATATAAAAAAATACTGGTTTGGAATTAAATTTTACTTGAATTTTAAATTTTTGAGCTTTTACACAATGTGTCATTGTAATTTTCAAATTTTTAAAGAGCGTAAAAATGGAACAATATCTTTTGTAACACTTAAAAACAATCAAAATTAATAATAAACAAATAAATTAATCTTGAATTAATTAACAATTAATATAATTTTCTGTATAGATACGCTCGAGCGGATGCAGCAAAACGACTATTAGACGCTGGAGCGGATGCCAATTCACAAGACAATACAGGACGGACGCCGTTGCACTCGGCCGTCGCGGCCGACGCCATGGGAGTGTTCCAGATACTTCTACGGAATAGGGCTACTAATTTGAACGCCAGGATGCATGATGGGACCACACCTCTGATTTTGGCTGCTAGGTAAATAGAAATAAATGTTTTATATTTGTTTTTACCAGCTTCACGCTATATCGCGCATATAGCAGGGTAGGCAGAAGGAAGGCTGTTGCGTTCCACATTTGGGTCGTTAGTATTTTAAATTTCATAATCTTATGCAATTTACTTATAATAATATTTTTCCTTTTAATTGTCATAATAAACTAAACCAAAACAAATCTTTCAGACTAGCAATAGAAGGCATGGTAGAAGACCTTATAAACGCCGATGCGGATATAAACGCCGCGGACAACAGCGGTAAGACCGCGCTACACTGGGCGGCGGCGGTTAACAACGTGGATGCTGTGAACGTACTGTTGGTTCACGGAGCTAATAGAGATGCTCAGGATGATAAGGTAAGTTAGATGTTTATTATATTTTGGGTTGAATCATACGAGTATAATACCAAATTTAGTTATGATGGGACTAGATAAATTTGGCCGTTGTAGCGCAGGAGCACAAGTGTACGACTGTAAACACGACGGTTGTGGGTTCTATTCCCACTCGCACGAATGAAATGCTTAATATTTTAATTTCCTCGCTTTTTAACGAGGCAAAGTGGTGGGTTGAGTTCTGTCACTCAACGAGAAAGTGGGGAAGGGCAACGTGTTAACGGGATCCGAGTGTCTTAACACTAGACTCCCTCAGCTTATCCTGCTACGTTTAAAATACAGCGTGAAGCTGAATTAGATTTAAATTATGTTTTTTTTTGTTTTTTACCATTTTATCATTCGATTTTCATTATACATTTACATTGCTTAATACATTTTTAAAAAAATATTAATTTTCTTAACAGGACGAAACACCACTGTTCCTTGGTGCAAGAGAAGGTTCATACGGTGCTTGTAAAGCTCTCTTAGACGCCTTAGCCAACAGAGAGATAACTGATCATATGGACAGATTGCCACGGGACGTGGCTCAAGAGAGGATGCATGATGATATAGTGAGGCTGTTGGACGAGCACTGTCCTAGGCCGCCGCAGCATCATCATTTGATGTGTAAGTAAAAATTAAATTAAATATTTTTTTTTAGCTTAGCTTCACGCTGTATCCCGCACATAGTAGGGTAGGTAGAGGGAACTTGAGACCTGGAGTTAAGTCACTCCGTTCCCTTTAATACACTCCCGTTCTCTACTTTCCGCCGAATTCTGGAGGCATTGCGTGTTGAGTGTGAGCTCAAAGCTAACGCGGCGGAAATCAAAACACGATAGTTGTGGATTCAATTCCCATTCGCAGATTTTCCCGATTCTTGTAAAACAAAGTACGGTGTTGAGCTCTGAGCATTATCTAAACTAGATGGCATATAAAGACACAAAAACTTTTTCTTTATTCACGAGTTCTTCAATTACTGTATTTACAATATTCAGTAGCTAACCAACGTGTCGTTTAATTTATAATTCAATAATAGTTATATAATATATTTTTACAACGTGAAGCTGATATTTTTTTAATGCAACAATGTAAAAATGTATTCTTTTCGATTCCAGCGTCACCCAACCCCCACCCGCAGCTGATAAGCCAACCCACCGTTATCAGTGCGACAGCGAGCAAAGGGAAGCCTAAGAAGCCTCGGGCAAAGCCAGGACCGGACAGTCCACAGGAACAGGCGTACGATAACAATTTGCAAGCATCTCAAATACGACGGTACGTTTATAAAGTTTATAAAAAAATATATACAAATATAGACAAATTCTTACAGTTTTCTTATAATTTGTCTAAGGGTTTTGATTTTTTGTTATTGTTAATCACTAAATATTATGATAGATAAACTTACTCCGCACTCAAATAATAGTAAGCCATTTTAATAAAAATTGTATCGTTCAATGAATTTGTTCCCTTGTGGCTTTAAATTCATATAAACTAGTTAATTTTACTATTTTATTTAATATATTTGTACGTAAGATCAATTTTTGTATATATTCCTATATATATTATATTCCTTTATTTTTTGTTTTTTCTTCAACACTTTGAAATTTGATAGTAGGCTGATACATAAAGTGATATATTGTCTAATTTGATTTATTTGTCACAACTGTAAGAATTTGTCACAAAATTCTGCCTATAAAAGCCAAAATTACTATTTCTTAACTGATAAAGTATTAACTTTATATAACAAATATTTTTCTCCAACAGGAAGCCGAGTGTAAAAAAGAACAATAAAAAAGTGGCACAAGAGGTGCCACAAAGTGTAGAAAGTCTGGGATTCAGTCTAAGTCCAGTTGAATCACCATTGCAAAATTTACAGGTAAGTTATATTTCTTATTTGTGTATATAGAATATAAATATAATCGGTTCGTGATGATTTTGGGTTCTGTTCCATTTTAGAGGAATAATTATATCTCATAGTAGGTACTTAACATTTATAATATTATATTCTCATGTTTAAAAGATTAATTTCTGATTATTTGTTATGACTTTAATAACTAACATAAATCGAAATAAATCCTGATTTATTTTCATATATTCATTGTTATTGAAACATTTTAGCACTTTTTTTCACTATAATATAACTTATATACAGCTATAAAAATAATTAAAACATTATATACTCCCCTTCATATCTTAACCATAAATTAATTAACCCTCTCCATTCATTTCGAACCCAGGACCTACCGTCGCCGTACGACGCGACGTCGCTGTACTCGAACGCGTTGGCGCAGTTCCCCGTGGAACAACTCGTGCAGCACAAGCAGCCGCCCAGCTATGACGATTGTGTCAAGGTATTTATAGAAAAAATATAATAAAATTAATGTTTATTTAAATATTTAATTTGGCATAAAGCTTCAAAGAGCTGTCACCTGTTTTTAGAAGACAACACTTTAAATTAATTTAACAAAAAAAATCTTTTATTATGCTTTTAAAACAATATATATTAACATAATCTATATTGGTTCAAACTTTATATTTAATATGTCTGGTTAAATTAAGCGTGACATTTAGTTTCCCCATTTGCACTACATTTGGCAGCTGGAAAACGTAGAAGAAGGTGAATTTTGAACATACTCAAAGAATGTGAAATGTGGAATAAAAAGTTATATATTAAAAACAATTTTTATTATCTCCACGAAAAAATAATATAAAGTGCACTTGTAATAGCTTAAATTTATTATAAATAATAATATTTCTCGTAAATTCCAGACGGGCCAGTCGCTGCAGTACGGCGGCGGCGCGCTGGGCGCGTCGCTGTCGCCGCCCTACTCCAACCACTCGCCCACGCACAGCAACCAGACCACCTCCCCGCACGCCTACATCGGTGAGGAACCCACACTTATTATACTATCATTTTACATTTTTTATCTATATTTTAATGTTATTTTCCTCCGGCTCCTTCTTTGTAGGATTCTTTGTGCAATTTCATTTAAAATTTTAAGTCGTTTTTTCTTTAGCATCACCAGTTGTGATGAGGTCATCGTGTTGTAATAGGATTGTGTTTGACTCTAAACGCGATTATTGGGGATTCAATTCCCTCTCACAAGAGTTGTTATAATTGCTCCGTTCAGGCAAGATAAAAGCGTGGAGTTAAGGAGCAATGTCTCAAATATAAATAGAAAACTGAATATTTTAACACTATGTTATCTATGCCAACTTTGAAAAATAGAATTATTATAATAAATCCGTTTCACCTTAGGTTCCCCATCACCGGGCAAGTCGCGGCCGTCCCTGCCCACGTCCCCCGCGCACATGGCGGCGCTCCGCCACCACCACCTGGACATGACATATTCTGCGCTTGCGCATCTTAGTAAGTTATTTGTTTTAGATATGCTTTTATTACTGTTTGTAGGGAATTCGTTGAGATTGTTTATTTATTGTGATTTGTAATTGATATAGATTTGATTGAGCTTAATAAAATGTATGTGTTTCATAAAGTACTGTTAGCTTGTATATTAAAAATAAGAAACTTGCATATATACAATAATATTTAAAATATTACTAAAATACTAATATTAATTTACATTTACAGGTGCAAACGGCCAGCACAACGCACAACTACAAGCAATGATGACGCACACCGCGCTCGGACAGGGACAGGGCGCGCAGCATCCCGCCATCACCAATATCATGTCAGGTTAGTTGTGAATTATTTTGTTAATATAACTATATAATATTATTAAATCTGATCTGATAGTAATACACGACGGTTATAGGTTTCTTTTCATTCGGAGGCATAAATTAATTAAGCCGTGGTAAACGCTCGGCGTTGAGTACTGCAAGTGCTATTTAACACGCAATGTCTTGAATTTGGGCAGAAAGTTCTATACTTTCTGCCCAAATTCAAGATATTGTGTAATGGTGTATCTTGACAGAAGGCTGAGTGTCTTTGCTGCGAAGCTATATGTAGGTTATAGTGTGCTTATAAATTTTTAAATATTTTTTATTTCACCATTATGGTGTACAAACTGCGGCGTTGATTCTTTTAAAATAGAAGGTTGAAAACGGAGCACCTTAATAGCAGTACTAAAACTAGATTTATTATTATTCATTTTATGCAATTCTTGTTTTACATAGGATTTTTTCAAATTTTTTCCTTTACTTTCAGGTCTCTACGGCAGCTGGGGTATGGGAGATACGTTCCCCACCCCCTCCCCCGAGTCCCCCGACCACTGGTCGACCCCCTCCCCCCAAACGCCCCTCACTCAATCACCGCACTCTGATTGGTCGGACCGAGCGGCACTCTCGCCTAACGATATACAGCAAACTAACAAAGGTGCCACTGAAGCATTTTACATTTAGCTGTAAAATCATCTTTTTGAAGATATTCAATGATTATACAGTTTTTTTTTATTATTCTGTCAAAATTCTTCGAAGACAGGAAATGTTATATGATATATTATTGTACAACTTTAAAAGTTTAAATCGATTTCCGATACACAATAAGGTAATAACGGTGCCACTAATACGTTATAGGTATATATAGTATAACATCGTCAGTTAGATTTTCAGTTTTTGTTTTTTTTAAGCATAACTTAACTTATGCACAATTTAAAATTTGAATCAACTTACAATATATTTGTACCTACTACAGACGAACAAACTTGCTCCTGATGCTTTATAAGTATATGTAATTTGTAGTAAACTCTACATCTACATTACAGATGTGGAGAGATTTAAAGTAGTCCTTTTTTTTGGATTATTCATATTTTTTTAAATTATAAATCCGCGTCACTGGAACATTCACCTCACTTACTGTATTTAAATCAAACCAAACCGACACTCTCTAAAAATACGCAATACATTTTAGAATATGATAAAGTTTTCATTTTATTTTTATTTTATCTAGCCGAAAGTTTTCAAATACAATAGTTAACTATATTATAATTATAAAAATTCATAAAAAAAAATAAAAAGTTGATTCAAATTTGATTCGATTAAGTGTTTCACGTGCTCTCTTTCTCACATTCGTTATCATAATTGGATAATCAGAGATAGCTATATTGCAATGTATAACAAATACGCCTTGTAAATTCTTGATTTATCGGAAACATAGAATAGTTTAATCGTTGGTACTTTCTCAAGGTGCTAGAGTGCCGTAGAAGATAGACTGATTTGTATAGCCATGACCTAGAGTAAAATGTGGATCCCATGACATTGGCGTTATTCTATAGATTTATTAACTGTGACGTATGTATGTAATATAAACTTGTATTGTAAAGAAATGCGTTTTAAAAAAAATAAAAGTGTCAAAGTCATTTTTAATCTGTCACTGTCAAATACAGATTGAATATATTTTTTGAATATGTTAACAACAAGCGATTATGAATGATTGATTTCAATAACATTGAAATATGTAACTATTATGTTAAATATTTATTTTATACTATAATCGATTAACTGAAAATTAAATATCGATTCATAATCGCTCGTTTTGCACTAGATCGGATCACGGTACAAACAGATATCGTGATTTAATTGTTATTGTTATATGTATGTGTTTTTATTCTTGTTTACGAAATATTTAAATGGGAAATCAACTTATGAGATTGTTTTACGTACTGACGTGAAAGGAAATTATTTATGTGTGATTCTTTAGCACGTATTGTACTTGTATTGTAGATTTTTTTTTATAATTATAAGTAAATTTTATAGTTTTAGCTTAATTTAAACTCAGATTGTTGCCTGTTGCTCTATGACAAATTGTAATATTCAAACTCATCGGCAGGCCTCGATTTCGGTATTAGATTAGATATAAGAATTGTTTTCCGCTATACAATCATTCCATGTATGCTTCCATTTCGTTTTTTTTTAAAGATGGCTTATCCAATAGTAAATAAATCTTGTATTAAGCGTTGTTTTTACAAAATTAATCTTAGAACAATTATTCCAAAAGTACGTGAGTACAGTAAGATCTCATCATTCCATGAACGCTTTAACACTACGGGACCAGATGCTCAATTTTGTTAGAGAAATCAAATGTCGATCACATATTTGTATTATATTATTAATAAGATGTTTTATAATTAAGTTTTGAAACCGCTGCCCGCGTCTACTTCGCCTATAGTGTAAATAATATTTAATGAGACTCGATTATTGAAGGATCTACGTAGTTTTTTTTAGTAGGTTTAGTTATAATATGTATTTTTTCTCTGTGTCATTGTTATGTGCCAATGAGCCAAGTTTTTTTTTAATTTATCGTCGATAAAAAAACTTAGATTCCAGGCTTTTTAGGTTGGAAAACGTCAACAGATTAAACATGTTTAGTGATAATTGTGTATTACTATTAGTGTGTAGGGTACGTATAACGAAACGCGTGCTTCCTTAATGCATTCTTTGATAAATAAAAAATAAGAATAAAAATTATAGGAAAATTGTTCTCAAAGTACAAAATAAATTCTATTATAATGTGAAATTAGAAAAGTATTAGGCACAATAATTTATTTCTTCGCCAATTGTGGTATTTTTTTGTAGAAAAAAATGTTTTCTTGGCACATTTTTTAAATCAGTATCAATGCATGTAAAGTAGGGCACAAATATGATATTTTCTCAGCGTGCCTTCAAATTTTAAACATTGTATTAAACTATTACTTATAGTATAAGATCTTTTTAGTTTAAAACTGTAAATACGTTTTTATCATTATTTTTATGAAATGCATTTCATTGTAAGATTCTAAAATTGTGGAGAATAATTTTTAAATTTTTCCCCATAACTGACAATAAAGGAATTAAATAAAGTATTGTTGTTTTTGTTATTATTTATAATTACCTTTTAGTATTTATTATTTTAAATATATATTACACAATATATAAGCCTTAGTGGTGCAGTGGGGCATAGTCTGGAAGTAAACACGTTGCTTTTGGGTGCGAGCCCTACACTATTTGATTATTTACACTATTTACTATTTTTTCCAACTCTGCAAATACAAAGATCGGCGTTGAGCTCCACCATTTAAGACGCAATGTCCCAAATCCGCACGGAAAACAGAACTGACTGTTGTAATACTAGGGTGCTTAAGCTGCTTAAGTTTTGACTTTGAAAAAAATATATAATATTATGAAATCCTTTACGGTAGCGCAGAAGTTACTGTACCTGCGAGTGTGAATTCGATATTATAATATTATTAAGTTAAGTAGTGCTATAAATTGAGGCCAGTCATAGCGCAGGTGCACAAGCGTCTGACTGTAAACGCGACAGATTGTGGGGTCGATTCCCAATTGACGTAATCAAATATTTAATACAAATATGTCCATTTCTTCGCACTGGTGTCCAGGCAAAGCGCGGCGTTGATTTCCGCCACTTAAGACTCAATGTATCCGCAGATGCGGGATACAGCATGAAGCTAAAAAAAACTACATAAGAACATACTATAGTACAGCTTAAAAGCACGGTTTTAAATATTTAAATAACAGTAATCAGATTATTATTAGGGGCTAAAACATTTTAATAAATTCATAAAATTAGATTAGATTGAAAAAAGTAAAACAGTTATAATAATATAAAGTAAATAAATATTTTTTTAACAGAATACAGATGATAACTAAGAATAGTGACTTTTTCTGATTGAATTTCTAATTTGACAGTTATATCTTTTTAGAACTACCCACAAATATATTTTTTGTTTTGTATATTTGAACTAGTAAATGACACGTTTGGAACGTCCTAATTAATAACAGAACAGTAATGTATTAAACAGTTAGAGTTTATAGATTTATTGTGTTTTGTTATATTGATTTATTATTTGTATAGATTTTATAGAATTGCGTAATACAGTGACAAGATTTCGCAAATATTATTCTGAAATTATGTAAAATTGATAAATTTCAATAATTATAAAAAGTAAGTATATATAATACTATATTATGATTAATCTTTTTTTTAGAATCATTCATCAATAGAATCATTAATACTTTGAAGTTAATTTAACAAATTAATTGTGAATATTCAAATCTAGGGATATTTTGGTTAAATGTTATATAGATATAAGTAATAATAATGAAACGATGCAAAAAAAGATATATAGATAAGAAGATATATATGTGTGTGTGTGTGTGTGTGTGTGTGTGTGTGTGTTTGTGTGTGTGTGTGTATATATATGCTTGTACTTACTTTAACTAATTAGTATCTCTGGGACTTAATATAATATAAAATTAATTTGTGAGGCCAGTCGTGACGCAGGTGCACAAGCGTGTGTCCGTAAACGCGATAGGTTGTGGGTTCGATACCCACTCGACGAAATTAAATATTTATCTCGATCTGATGTCCAGGCACAGTTCAGCGTTGAGTTCCGCCATAACACACAATGCCTCCATAATTCGGCGGAAAATAGGGAACATAGTGTCTTAACACTAGGCCTCTGCCTACTCCACTGTGTGGGGGATANTCTGATGTCCAGGCACAGTTCAGCGTTGAGTTCCGCCACAACACGCAATGCCTCCATAATTCGGCGGAAAATAGGGAACATAGTGTCTTAGCACTAGGCCTCTGCCTACTCCACTGTGTGGGGGATACAGCGTGAAGCTAAAAAAATAAAATAAGCAACAAAACTACCAGCAAACAGTGGGGTTACAGCCACGGGGCGAGACCACGACGGGATGGTGGTTATCAGGCACCGCAATGGCCATGATCACCATAGCTACAATAATAGGCAACAGTGCTGTGATGATTGCTTTATGGAGAATTAGAAGAGCACCATCCCATTATCCGTTGACCAGTCTGGTGTTAGCTGATCTGATGGTCGGACTGATAGTACAGCCATTGGCAGCTACGAGGGAACTATTTGTCTTTAATCTGAGTAAGTAATCTATATATTACTAAGTGACTGACAGACGAGACACAGACAAATTACAACGTAACTGAACCCTGGTAATAGAGATGGATACTTTGAGAATTAGGATAGTCTGGTCCTATAATCCGTTCTCATGCTAGCTAATGGTCGTCCCGATGTTAACTGATGGTCGGATTGAAAGTGCAGCCTTGATATCTCCAGCATTGATATCTCTGAGGGGATTGTTCGTCTTTAATTAGAAAAAGTAGTTTTATTTTGATATTTAGGTATTTTATATTGTGCACGCTAGATAGAAAATACCTACTAGGTATTTTCTATCTAGCGTGCACAAAGTTATTCTGTTTCTGCCCAGGAACAAACGATAACATTATCGTTAGAGAAAATGTTTTTAACAATAAATCAGCTTCACGATGTATCCCGCACACAGCAGGATAGGCAGAGGGAACCTAGTGTTAAGACACTCCGTTCCCCACTTTCTGGCGAATTCTGGAGGCATTGCGTGTTGAGTGGCAGGACTCAATGCCGCGCTTTGCCTCGACACCATGGTGAAGAAATGGAAATATAAATTTAAGTAAATATTTCATTTCCTCGAGTGGGGATCGAACCCTTCAATTAAAATAAGAAAATCGATTCGTGCATCGAAAAAGTGCTTATTACAAATCGATTTCTTTTCGTAGATAGAGGAATTTGCGCATGTTGGAGTACATTAGACGTGCTATGCTGTACTGCCTCCATACTTTCCTTATGTTCATTGGGTTGGGAAAGGTGGTTTGGTATCACAAGTCCTCTAGCTAGAGCGCGTAGAGCAAAGAGGGCTAGACTACTTGCAATTTTAGTATGGCCAATCGCTACTTTAGTGGCTTTACCCAGTGCTTTTATACCTTCTCCGAAACATTTTCATCCTGGAGAACTGGAAAAGGCTTGTTCAGTTAATATTAATGCTGGGTGAGTAAAGTACGATAAAATATGTTTTTCTCCTTATTTTTACACGAGTTTTAAAGTAGCACAGTATCATTTATGAATTTCTATTAAATAAAGATGTTTTTAATTTATTATAAACTTCAAAAAAAGAGAACATTTATTTATATTTTTATTATATTATACATATCATCAATTAAGTAAAGAAAAATATGTGACGAAACAAAGAAATGTATAATTATTTTTTCCTTTTTCAGATACGTTTTCTTCAGTATAACCTTCTCGTTCTACATTCCGGCGACCATGATGGTCGTTATGTACGGGTTCATACTTCGCGCCCTGTCTGCACCTCCTACGATACGAGCTCACCGTGGAAGAACACCTTGTCCAGAGCGTCATGTAGTACTAATTCAAAGCTTTTATTATCCTTTGTATTCAGTGTTTTTAAATTATTAATTAGATAAATTAAAATTGAATCAGCTTCACGCTGTATCCCGCGCACAGCACACGGTAGACAGAAGGAGCCTAGTGTTAAGACAACTCGTTCGTCTCGAAGAAATTAAATTATTTATAAATTATCCCCTTGTGACCCTGCACCACACAGGCCTTTTCATTAGATGTCATTTCTTAATGTATCTAAATTATTTATTTATTTAGTTTTTTTTCTCTTTACAGATTTCATCTCTGAATATACCAAGACCTAAATCACCTTTGAAACCAGATGATGCTAACAATAATCAAGACATAAAAATGTACGTATAAAGGATTGTCAAAATTACAAATATTATTAATTTAGATTTGGCAGTAATATATGCTTTTTTAATTATTCTATATCAATAGTACTATATTGTGACTGTAAAATCGACTGGTTGTGGGTTCGATCCTCACTCGAGGAGATGCAATATGTATTTACATTTTCATTTCTTAGCTCTGATGTCGAGGCAAAGCGCAGCGCTGAGTTCTGCCACTCAACACGCAATGTCTCCAGAACTCGGCGGAAAGTGGAGAACGGAGTGTCTTAACACTAGGTTCCCTCTGCCTACACTGCTATGCGCGGCGTTCAGAAGTGTTACCTCTAAAGGATTATATTTGAATTTACCAAACTCAGCCATGACGTGTACCGGGAAATGTAGCAATCAGTATGATTTTTTTTAGTATTTTTGACAAATGTCATGCACTACTTTGATTAATCTGGTAAATAAAAAAAAAGGTTCAATTTAAAAGGCAATGCAAAAAGTCGTGAACTTATATTACATACGTGTTTAAATATTTTGCTGATTTTTAAGCAAAGGAATAAAGAAAAATTAAGGAAATTAAATCGAGGGTGTCGTGGCGCAGAGGCACAAGCGTGCGACTGAAAAGTGACTGTTGTAAGTTCCTTTCCTTTTTGGGGGACTGAAATTTTTGTATTGCTTAGCTGTGGTAACAAGGCAACAAGCGGCGTTGAGTTCCGCCACTCGACACGAATCGCCTCGAGAATTTATCGGAAAATGGGCACCAAGAAATATCCTAATGGGAACAGAATACCTTAAGTCTTAATACGAGTTTCGCAGGTTGCCTTTGCTTAATCTATAAATGGCTGGGATACAAGATCAGAAATTAATGAAAAACTGATAAATGTACGTAAATTTTCAGAGCAAACTTCATAGATCGCCAGCGTCGTGCCACTAGAACTATTGTGATGTTGATGGCGCTATTTCTATTCTGTTGGACGCCTTATTTTGTAATATTACCTTTAGGTAAGTATTTTTAGTAAAAACCTAATTGATTGTATAACCTTTTATTATATATGCCTATACTAAAATGATGATGTCTTGTATTAAAATATGTTCCTACCTCATTAAAAACATAAGGTGAATTGAGAGCCAAGTTCAATATCGAATAATATATAGTTCTCAATTTCATCGAATAAAGAGATCAGATCTATATCCATACTAAGTCCTGTCCTGTCTTTTGTTATTTGACTAACTGAATGATATTTTTACACATAAGCTTTATTAGGTAATATATATATTTTGTTGGTAAAATTTTATGCGTATAAATTATCTAAATTATAGATTCACTCTACGATTGCATCTGGGATACAACATGGCAATGGTGTACTTGGTTAGGTTATATAAATTCGGCGTTAAACCCGCTCGTCTACGCCGCATCGTCGCCCAGTGTGCGGAGCGCCTTATATTCTTCGTTAACTAGCTCTGGAGTAAGAAAAGTCGATATTCCTCTAACACCTCGTGTGAGAAGAGATTAAAAGTGAGCATATTTTTTTTATAAAATTATATACATTGGTTCAATTCACTCAAAGAATTGCTTAATTATTAACGTAAATAATAATAATGATAACTTAAATAAAATTTTTAATTGTCTATTTATAGTAAAAAAATAATATTTCATATGTTTTTTGACAAAACGATTATTATACTCGTACTTATAAAATAATTAGTAAAGTTATAGTGAAAAATAAAACATATTATTAAAATAAATATCCTTTATTTACATTCGAATAGTTCGTGTACATATCTTTGGCATAATCTACCCATTCAAATATCGGTCTTTAACAGCAAAAATTGCACTCAAAATATCATCAAACATTGGAATCTTTAGATCTATTCTTAATTAAAATTTACAGTAAAACAAAAATAAAACAACAGTGAATAATATTATTTACAACTTATTATAAACTTTTCAATTAAAAACAAACGAGAATCAACAAAGCCGCTTTGTGCTCAATAAATACCAATATCAATATAACTATAATTATTTTCTCTCATTTTGTATTTCGACAAATTTAGTTCATTATTTTTTTTTTATTTTTCAATTAAAATTAGTACAAAAGCAGCAAACAATAGGAAATTATTTATAAAATGGAGTAATGTTATACAATTGACACTGGAATTACTTTCACAGGAGCTATTTTAACTAATTTAAGAAAAACCAGTTGATCAACTTATAACAAATTTAGAAAGGCAACAAAGAACTGGCTTTTAATGATACTGAAGATACTATAACAAATAAAAAATAACAACATAGTGTCAACAAGGTAGCCGCTAGCGCGCTAAGATGGCGGCGATACACAAAATGGCGGCTGCAAATGGCGGCGCGATGGTACTGGCTCCACCAAAGTCTCTTGCGTCGGGAGTACAAGTCTTGCATGTACAGCGACCGGAGAGGCAGTAGCCGGGCTCGTCTTCTTCTGATACACATTCCTTTTGATTGAGGCAAATTTGAAGTGTTTTTAAATTATTAAATTAGAAAAATAAAGAAGTTATAATTTTATAATATGCGATTGTTTTACTTTGAAATTGTATTCTTTTTCCCGACTGCTAAGGAAGGGTTATGTTTTTCGCGCGTATCTTGTATGTATGTAATATTCTTTATTACCTCATATCTCCAGAATCGCTGAACGGATTTACATATTTGAGATATCGTTAGATTTGTATTAGCAGCCCAAGTGTTCTTAGATAGGTGACGTTAAAAAAAAACAATTATGACGGCTGTGGGACGCCATTGGACTTAGTGAAAAAATTTTTTTTCGTTTCGTATACCACAATATGGGTATCAAATTCAAGAGCTCAATAAAAAGATTTCAAAAAGGTATATCATGACTATCATTACCATAATAAATCCTAACAAAAAAGTGAAAAATAAAAAAAATATTTTTAAAAACAAAAACCCCGACTGCAGAAAATTAAAAAGAAAATAAACAAGCCCAATAGTTAATTAGGATTAACAGTCGGGATCTATAAGTAATTCTTCAATCAATGAAATTTTTACCAGGAACCCCGCATAATTTAAAGAGGTCCCGACTGTTAATCCTAATAAACTATTGGACTTGTTTATTTTCTTTTTAATTTTCTGCAGTCGGGGTTTTTGTTTTTACAAATATTGTTATTTAATTTTAATTTGACATAACAACTAATATAACTTTTTACAAAGTGGGGTATTTTCCTCGAAATAAGAAAATATCTAAGCTATAAAATAGAGATTGCTTAGATAATATGCACTCAGAAAATGTTTTTGATCATAAAATAAAATAATAAATTCTATTCAATTTTTTTTTACTTTATATCTATACTTTTCAAATGTATAAAACATTATACTGTTTAAATGTTTTAGCCGCAACCACTGATACTGTCTTCTAAATAAAGTGCCAATTGATCCACACAATTTGTTTATAAGGCAAACTGACGTCATCAGCCTAAACTAAAATTTAAAAAAAAAAATTTAAGGGCATTTTTATGTAACCTATCCATTAAAATATATATATTTCACTGGGTCTTATTAGGTACTTAGGATCAAATTAAAATAATTTTCAATAATTGTTGAAATATTCTTTAATCTCACCTCATCTCTGTTACACTCTTGTCCCGGTCGTTTCCTTCTCCAACACCGCGGGGGGTTCCCCACAGCTCTCGCGTCATAGGCGCAAGCGCACGTACCACCCAAACAGAGGGCAGCTCCAGGGGATGGAGCTTCTGCTATACCAGCTAATGAATCACATTGGACATCGTATTGACATACGTCTTCTAGAGCTTTTGCCGCTGTAAAAAGAAAAAATGATGCATAGAATTCATCTATATACTTAATAATTTTTGATAAGTAATGTATTTTCCCTCTGGCTCCTGGTTACCCCACTAGTTAATTATATTGCATTTGATATTTGTTGATACACGCTTTCTAGTGCTTTCGTATAAAAAATATGTATATGATTTATAGTTAATGTACACGCTGATAGAAAATGTATATATTTTTATATTTTTTTTTATCTTTATTTTTTTATCAGCTTCACGCTGTATCCTGCACACAGCAGGCAGGCAGAGGGAACCTAGTGTTAAGACACTCCGTTCCCCACTTTCTGCCGAATTCTGGAGGCATTGCGTGATGAGTTGCAGAACTCAACGCCGCGCTTATCCTCGACACCAGAGCGAAGAAATGGAAATGTAAATTTAAGTAAATATTTCATCTCCTCGAGTGGGGATCGAACCCACAACCAGTCGGTTACATTTTTTTTACCGTTTTATAACATAATTTGATATTTTTTGAGTCAAAAGTATATTTGTTAAGCTTAGTTTGTAAAACAATAATAATATATGCTATTATTTTAGTAAATAAAAAAAAATCACATTAAATTAGATAAATTTGATTTAAAAAATCGCAAACATTTGAAAAAAAAACTTAAAATAATTATACAATACGTAAATTAGTTGCTAGATTCTAAACAAAGTACTACTAAAGAGAGAGCCTATTAAAGTGTGCATACATTCAAAACAAGCATTAATATCCTGGTTCGCGACCCAGTTGTCCCTGCATCGGCAGGTACCACGACACTCCAGACCAACTCCTGCGCACTGAAGCTCGTCCTCACACTCCTCGCCCAGCACTGCGTCTCGGACACATCTGGGAAATAATATAAATAATTTTAAAAATTATTAATAAAGTTATTAATTCTAATTATTAATAATTATATTTTTTTGTGAAATTTATGTTGTGTAGATAAGCAACGCATGTCAATAGAAGTATTTTAAAATTTTAATGAGTATTAAAAAGTAGAAAAACTTATTTTTTCACAATTTTCATTGTGAAATCATAATATATTTTGTTAACATGTTAAATGAACACATTTGCCTACTACAGAGTACAGTATAAATCAAAGCTAAGTTAAATACAGATATAAATCGACAATTTTTTATTAAATACTTTGCCTTATTTTGTAATTAGACTTTTAGACCTTCTATTTTAAGATTAAAAAAAAAACAGATTCACGCTGTATCATGTAGGCAGAGGAAACGTTATTATGGTAAGACATTCCGCTTAACACTTTCCGCCGATGTCTAGAGGCATTGCGTGTTGAGTAGCGAAACTCGACACCAGAGTGAAGAAATGGAAATGTAAATGTAAATAAATATTTCACATCCTGCATTGGAGATGGAACCCACAACCAGTCACACTTTGTACCCTCCACCACGACTGGCCTCAAGAATTAAGATAAAACTTAAATAATATTAAATATGTATATACTGACCTAGTACCATTGTCCCTCGGACTATACTGTAACTGACAAGTACAGTAGCCGCGGACACAAAACGCCTGCCTTTCGGTCACTATCTCTCCTAGGAAGCAATTCTGATCCACCACACATCGTTCGCCAATCACTATAAGAATAAATAGAAAAATACATTATATTCGATATATCTATGGTAAAAATACTTAACGAAAATAAGTGAGCATTTAATAGTTAACAATAGAAATAAAATTTTGGATTCAAAATAAATCATTAATATAAGATTCATTCAAATCATTCAAGATCAAAAAAGTTTGAGTTTTTATCTTCTTATTTATAGATGGGAAGCTTAGCATCCTTTTATAGATCTGAACTTATGGATTATACTTAAAACAACAGGATTCCAATTTAGTAGAATGTACCCACAACCATTTTCTACAATCAACCAAATATCAACTGTACCAGTATACTGTACATTAAACTAACCTGCAGTTTCATAACAGCGGTCGGTCTCCAAATGCGCGGTGGGTGCGCACGCGCAAGCACCGCTGGCGCACTCGGAATGGACGCCCATCGTGGAGTGGCACTGTATGTGTTGCACGCACTCCTCACCGTTGCGCGCTTCTGCAGATGTAAACAGAATATTCTAAGTAAACTTAAATTAAAATATCTATGAAAAACACCTTTTTATTTCACATTATTCGTTGTTAGCAAGATAATAAATTTAATATTCAAATTAACACACACAAGTAAATCGTGTACTCCGTGGTTCATATATTTTTAATATTTCTTAAGGGAGTATTAAGACACTCGCTCCCCACTTTCTGCCAAATTCTGTAGGCATTGCGTGTTGAGTGGCGGAACGGAAGAAATGAAAATATCAAAACATTTCAATTTCTCGAGTGGGAACATACAAAATGGCGCCTTTAAAATCTGTGTAATAATCGTGAAAATTCACAATCTTATTACATAAACATAACTATAGTTACCTTTCAAGCATCCCTTATGCGTGCTATTGACAGCTGCATACACGAAGCCATCCTTGCACACGCAGTAGCTGCCCTGACGGCAGAACGCGTTGTCCGGACAGTCGATGTCCACGTGACATATGTTGCCTGTTCTACCTGCAAGAGATTATAAAAGAAAATGTTATTAGTACGTCTGTGCTCTCGCACATTGAATGGTACGCAAAGGGAACCTGGGAGCCTAGCCTTAAGATACTCCATTCCGCACTAAGACACTTCTGTTGCCCATTTTCCGCCGAATTCTAGAGTCATTAGTTCAACAAGCAATGCCTCCAGAATTTTTTTTGACAATTTTAAAGTGTTATTGTACACTTAGGAAAGAAATATACTTATTTAGAAAACGTATAAAAATTTGAACGTAGTGAGTTTTTTATACGTAAGTTTTTATACATTTTCTAAATAAGTATATTTTTTTTCCTAAGTGTAGAATAACCTTTAAAATTGTCAAAAAAAATTCTGGAGGCATTGCTTGTAGAGTGGCGAATCTCAATGCCGCGCTTTGCCCGTTTACCACAGCGAGACTTTGAATATATTAAATAATTTATTTCCTCGAGTGAGAATCGAACCCACAATCTACGTTTACAGTCGCACGCTTTTGCTGCTGCGCCACCACTAGCCTCGAATATTTAGCACAATGTGAAAATTACGAACAATTTGTGAATAGCCTCCTATTTTGTAACAATAAGCTAAATTTGCGCTTTCAAATGAGCATCGTGACTCTATTATCATAGCATTCGGTATTTATTTGAAACAATACAGACAATAGAAATGTATGAAACAATCGCACAACGGAATTATATTATCTAGTCTTATTTAAATTTAAATCTCTGATTGTCTGTTGGATGATGCAATTGTGTTATTACTATTTAGGTATCATCAACCGGATAGTCTGATTTGGCTTAGATTATTTAGGATCGATTCCCGTTTGGGACAAAAATTATAGCATCTTTACGCTTCTTTCCGCTTGACAGGGTAGTTTAAGTTAGGTTAGAGGAAACTTGATGTTAAAAGGTGTTGTGTTGTGTTGTGTTGAAAGGTGACACTCAACGCCGCACTGTGACAAAAGACAAAAGAAAACAACAAAATTTGTGATTGTAATAATATTATATTTACATATATAATGTGCGTACTAAGTTTTTAAATTGTACAAACCGACTCGCTTTTATAAAAAAAAAATATTAGTTTCATACTGTATCTCTCACTTAAGTTCCATGTTGATAAAGAAAACCTGGGAACCAAGTGATAAAACTGGTGATATTCCCATTAAGGCACTTTCGTTCTCCACTTTCCGCCAATTCTGAAGACATTCCTCTGGTGAGCATCGAACCGACAACCTATTGCGTTTACAGCTGCACGCTTGTGCCCCTGTGCCACGACTGGCCTCCTTTACTGTTTTTTTTTTATTATATAGTATAATAAAGAACCAGTAAAATAAGCTTAATGCTACAATTTGAAATACTTGTACGTACTTCATTTTAATAGGACGCGACGCGACGTCTGGCCGGTCTCGGTACAAGTGCTTTTTGTATACAAGTGTAGTTGATTATTCACTCAGAATTATATATTTAATTATGGAAAGTGTATAATATTGGTGTTGTGTTATTGAAGCCAGTCGTGGCACAGGAGTACAAGGGTGTGACTCTAAACGCGACTAGTTATGGGTTCGATTCCCATTCGAGGATATGAAATATTGAATGTTTTCATTTCTTTTTTCGTAAAAAATAGTGTATAACGTAACGCACGAACAAAATAAAAAAACACATGAACTATTTATAAATTTAATACTCTAAATTCTTCACTTCACGATTCCAATTCACAATTTTACTTTGGACTCTTGAATTCTTTAACCTACCAAATTCGACATCTTGAACCTCAAATTCGTAATTTTTAAACTTCATATTTTTTACACCTCAAGCTCATCAAAGTTACAAAATTTACATTTTAGTTTAAATTCTAAAATATTTACTACCAAATTACTTATACTGTTAAGACACTCTGTTCCCCGTTTTCCTCCAAATTCTAGACACATTGCGTGTTGAGTGGCGGAACTCAACTTCGCACTTGTACTTGTACTGGCACTTTGGCACCAGAAATACGTAGAAATGAAAATATAAATTTAAATAAATATTTATTTCATTTCCTCAAATGGGGAAGGAACCCACAACCAGTCGCGTTTACAAGCAGTTCGTACTGCGCCACGACTGGCCCAGTTCTAGTTAGATTAGTTTATATTAACTTTTCTTTTTCAGTACTCAAAACCTTATCTAGGTCGGCCTTGCAACTCTCATAGTATCAGTAAGGTGCGTTTGCAAACAATATAAAATATACAAACATGACAGTTTACATATCTTAGTCTCGAATATACATCATTATGTCAAACAACAGCTTATCTTAATTATTCATATAATTGATTATATTGCAGCGTTGTTTACTACCGGATTCGACATTGTAGTGGTTTTATCTTTTTGCAGTCGCATTCAGAAATCTGAAGTGTGCTACTGTAACTGCGATAGGTTGTGGGTTCGATTTCCACTCGAGGAAATTATATTTATACTTATAATAAAATCGTAACGGATCGATGTCTGTACATGGAAGATATATAAGAAACAAATTGTAGGGGATCTTTATTAATGTAATAGAACCCAAAACTTAGCCTGTTATCTGGTTGTGTTTCGATTCCCACTCGAGCAAATTATATATTTATATAAATTTATATTTCCATTTCGGTCTGGTGTCGAGGCAAAGCGTAGCGTTGTGTTCCGCTAATCAGCACGCAATACCTCCAGAATTCGACGGAAAGAAAAAGAAGAACGGAGTGTCTTAACACTAAGTCCCTCTGCCTACCTTGCTGTGTGCGGGATACAGCGCGAAGCTTGTCTGTTAGCCTGTGCGTTTGTTCACGCTTATCTCATAAACGACTTAACCGATTTAAATGCAGTTTGCAATATTGGATTTTGACAAGCTTCATTTAACATTTAGTGTTTGTTTTATTACAAATAAAAAAAGTATGTCAATATAAAGAGTTACACGCGAATATATTGCTAAAAAATAAATGTTTTATCGAATTGGCTAAAACATTAGACTAATGAATGAATATTGTCTTTATAATGATAAATTTAATATTTTTATTTCTTAGCTCTTGTGTAGAGGAAAAAGCTTAGAGTTCCGCCACTCAACACGCAATGTATCTAGAATTCGGCGACAAAAATAGTGAACAGAAATGTCTTAAAATTAGGTTTCCAGGTTCCCTCTGCGTGAATATACAGCGTTATTCAGTAAGTAATCATCAAATTTTAAATTTGGCATGTCGATAGGTTAGAGCAGTGGTTCCCAACCAGTGGTCCGCGGACCACCAGTGGTCCGCAGAAGCCTAAATATGGTCCGCGAACGATTTTAATTTTATGACTGGGGATGGTGAGGTGAAGTTTCTGTTTGATTATCACAGATAATTTTTATTATACCTACATGCATAGTGGTCCCTGCTACCAGGAATGATATAAATGTGGTCCTTGATGAAGAAAAGGCTGGGGACCCCTGGGTTAGAGAGTTACCCCCAGACTGACAGCCCACGGGCAACAGCTAGTACTGTATACAACCTATAAAGCATGTTGACGAATTTCGTCATATAGCTCTTTAAAACTAGGCCAAAAAAGTGAGATAACATTAGAGTAAGATAACATTCTATTTGCTGAAAATTTGTAAAACTAATGAAAAAATAATAAAGAATATATTCCATATATATTATTTTATTAAGGCGAAAACATATTGTTATGAAACATTATATAATGTCATTTAGTGCCTATTTAATGTCCGTTAAATGTTAATTGACGTTTACCTATTGGTGATTATTTAGAAACATTTCGCTCATTTCAAAGTAAACACAACGGTATATTCATTAATTTTAAAGTAATAAACCAACGTAAACTGTGATATTTAATATGCTAAATAACTGTAAATATTATTAGAGAGTGTGACCGCAATAACTACTTATTTACTTGTTAGAAAACATATAAAAATTTGAACCCACGTCTCTTGGGAACCGTCCCAACTCCCAGGTTCAAATTCCGCTACGTTCAAATTATATTTTTACAAAAGCTTTTGCCTTGGCTGGCATATTAAGTAATAAAAAAAATAAACATTAGGTTCCCATTACAGTCGTATAGGAAAAAAAGGTTCCTGATAGATAGTGCGATATTTTTAGCAATATTATGCGATAACACTTATTATTACTAATATCTTTTATTTTTGCGACTTTTTCAATATATTTTCCTGTTATGAAACTTTTTAATATTTCGGGTTATAATAATCTTGTTAAAGACTTTCAATTAAAAAGTTTATGCAGCTGTCAATTTTTTATGAATTTTATTTGTTTTATATTACTTTTATTAATAAGATTTTAATGGATTATATTACTTTTATTAATAAGATATTAATAAGATTTAATTTCTTTTGCGGAACTATTATTATTATTACTTTATTTCTACACTAAAATATATTGAATATATTGAAACATAGAAACAAATATCTATATTAAAAACGAAATGCACAATATATTATTTAAAATATGAATAAGTAACATCGCCGAGACGCTGTAAAAGGATCGATTGCCGATAGAGGGAATAAATTATTTTCGTGATCTTGTAACAAAACCATTCCTCTGTTTAGAATTCCGCAACTTACCACACAATGTCTTGAAAATTGGACGGAAAATGGAGGATTAAGTGTCTGAACACTAGCTTCCCTTTGCCTACACTCATATAAGTGAGATACAGCGTGAAACTTAATTTAAAACAAGAAATTTTAAGTAAAATTTAAATTATCATTAAATTTAAAATACTATACGAAATGTAGCNACATTTAAGGTTCGTCGTTTTGTGACGAAATTTCTTGGCAATAAATATATATTTATATATACATATTATCTATATCTACTATCGTGTCGTAAAAACGTAAAAACTTACGCGACGGTTGTGGCTTCGATTCCCATTCGGGGGAATGAATTATTTTTATTTCCTCGCTTGGTAAAAAGTTAAGTTCGACCACTCAAGTTAAGTTTAGTACGCAATGTCTCGAAAATTGAGTGGTGCGTGGGGAATGAAGTATCTGAACACTAGATTCCCTCTGCTTAATCTGCTATTTGCGAAATACAGCGTGAAGTTAGATTGTACGCGAATACGAAACATATATTTCCATTTTTCATTTATATTTTAATTTGAAGTTTTATTTGATTTCCCATAGACGATAAAATGAAAAAATAATCTAAATAGGTACATTTATACGCACGTTTTGTAATATTAAACTGAATAAAAATGAATAAATAAGACTATATAGATAAGGATTTAAAGACTGAATTGTTTAAGAATTTAACTTTAATTACTTCTTTTCAAACATTTGTAAATAATAGTAGTACCTACAGGTATATTTTAGTATCTGTAGGGACAGTTTTATACTTTGCTATCGAGAGTCATATTTTACACTAGTAATGCATCTTTTTTTTCAGCTTCCCGCTGTATCCCGCATGTAACAGAGTAGTCAGAGTGAGCCTAGTGTCAAACCGCTCCGCTTTCCACTGGCCAAAAATATCTGGAGATAATGCGTGTTGAGTGGCGTAACTCAACATCGCGCTTTGCCTCGTTACCAGTGTGAAGACATAAAAATATTAAATATTTTATTTTCTCAGGTGGGTAACGAACCTACAAACGGTCCCGTTTACAGTCATACGTTTGTGCCCGTTCACAACACTGGTTTCATTCTTTATTTGGTAATAAACTATGTAGTTGTACAGTTAGCATAATAATTAGGCCACTGGCGTTTCTATTCACTCAACATTCATCCTTCATTCATTCATCATTTCGAAGGGGATAGCCAAAAAAAAGATATATAGTCCTCTGTCATCAACTCCTCGTTGCTGACAGAGGACCCGGCGTCATCATATTTGTAACGTGATCAATATCAAAGACACTCTATTCACGTAGATCAACACAGGTCTCCTCCTGAGTCCCCTATCTATCAATACACACATTCTTTATGATAAAATTTCTAAAGTATTGAATGAAAAAACTCTACGCCGCGCCCTGTCTTACTTTAGGGGAAAAAGTAATACAATTTAAATACCATTTCCACTGCGTCACTATTTTTTATAAGTGAAATATTTCTAAAGGCATTCATTTCCTTCTTTTAGAACATTATATTTAACGATTGTCATTTTTCCTACTTTGTATATAGTCTTTCTTAGAAACACTTTCACAAGAATATGAGAACTTAATTACGGAAATAATATACTTATATGAAAGAATAAATGTGAGTCCGTCGTGGCACAAAATGTGACTGTAAATTTGAGGGTTGTGGATTCGATTCTGAGGAAATCAATTATTTTAATTTATGCAATGTCTCGAAAATTGTGCAGTAAATCTTAACACTAAGTTCCCTCTGAGGTTTTAAAAAAATATTCCAGTGAAAAAAAAAATAGCTTAGCATGAAATATACACATTTATATATTGAAAGTAAATATTCTTGAAATTATTGTGGAAAACAGCTGTTCCATATCAATTTAATTCAAACCAAATTAACTAAAATTACAAGAAAAACATATAATAATACGATTACTTTTACAGATTCTTTAATGTAATTACATTAAAGAACCCACAACAATTAGCTAATATTTAATATTATGACACTACCTACTTTACCATGACGGTGTTAACACTGGTTTATTGTTATTATGTAAAAAAACGATACATTCCGTAGAACATTACGCAAGGAACAAAGCGATACGCTTTCACTTTTATTTCACACAATAGGTACCTACACATAACTGAACGCTTCATACATTACTTTCATACATACATACATATACATACATATATATAAATAAATCAAAATAAATCAGCTTCACGCTATATCTCGCACACTGCAGGGTAGGCAGAGGGAATCTAGTGTCAAGACACTCCGTTCCCCACTTTTGTGCCGTATGCTGGAGGCATTGCGTGTTGAGTGGCAGAACTCAACGCCGCGCTTAACCTCGACACCAGAGCGAAGAAATGGAAATATATATTTAAGTAAATATTTCATCTCCTCGAGCAGAGATCCAACCCACAACCAGTCGGCTTACAGTCACACATATATATGTATATCTATATAGATACTGGACTCATCTTCATAGTAATACGTTAGTATAAACTGAGGTTTTACTTTAAGGATCAGTCGATTGTCTTTATATTGTTTTGCAAATGACATAAGTTCTATTTTTTAATACGTTGGCCAATTAAACTACTTTTTAGTTGCCAAAATTAAATCGTTGTTTCTTTTCAGAATGAAGGTTATATTGAATTTCATGTTATTAATAGAAAGAAGTAGGTTGGTGATAGAAGGCTCGTAGTTACTAACGTTCTTGCGTAAATACATTTACGTAATAGTAGTCCTATTTAAAAAAAAACCTTTATGTTTTTTCCCGTATAACAGTATGCTTACTATTAAGACACTCCATTCCCCCATGTCTGGGTAATTTTTGAGACATTACATTAAACTCTACGCTGAGCTTTGTGTATCAGAGCAATGTATCATTCCTGTGAGTGGAGTGCTGTGGAGATCGAATATACATCAGTGAATTCAAATATAAGTATTTACATACTTAAATAATAAGTATATATACGTATAATATGGCCAGTCGTAGCGCAGGGGCACAAACAGTGACTGTAAATGCGACTGGTGGTGGGTTCAATCCACTTGAGGAAACGAAATATTTATTTAAATTTATATTTCCATAATAAGTTCTTTGATTTTCACGATTATTACACATTTAAAATGAAACTATTTTGACCGGATTAATCGCGTATATTTAAAATTTTACATTTTGGAAACCCGACGAACGAACACTTTGCAGTAGTCCGTCTATCGTGACCACGGACTACTGCGAAGTGTTCGAAACGTCAGGATTCCAAAATGTAAAACCTTAATTATATGCGATTAATCCAGTTAAAATAGTTTCATTTAAATTATATTTCCATTTCTCGTTTTGGTGTCGAGGAAAAGTGCGGCGTTGAGCTCTACCACTCAGCACGCAATGCCTCAAGAATTCAGCATAAAGTGAGGAACGGAGTGTCTTAGCACTAGGTTCCCTCTGCCTACCCTGCTGTATGCGGGATACAGGATAAAGCTGATTTTTTCAAATATAAGTATAATATATACATAATGAATATTTACATACTTAAGAAAGTAACTCTTTTCATATTGTAATATTAACGCTACCGTTCAGACTTTTTATTTGTTTTCTCTCGTTTTATCTGCTCTCACTACCGGGTAATTTGGATCATGTCAACATTAGTGACTAGTTGTTTTACTTTGTACATTTTAAAATATATATTTATATAATAATAATATTTTCTAATAAATAAAACTGAATTTTCACATTATGTCTTTTGTTTTTTGGCTTATACGTAACACTTTGAATGTGAGGGTAAGTTTATGGAGAAAAGAAGGAGAAAGAAGAGAAGAAAAAATTAAATTCTAAACAGATTCTGGAGTATTTCAAATCCAAGCAGAGTCAAGAAGGTTCATGTCTAGAACCAAGAAGGTAGCTTATGCTAGATATTCAAAATAGTTCGGTAAATTTACGTTTGTAATATGTATTATAGGATACGTATTTAGAAGACTGAAAGTAATTTGAAAGATTTTTTATCTCCGATTGAGAATCGAACTTAAAACTACGGTGTAACAGTCTTACCTACCATTTGTAACGTACAGTAACTATTTCACTATAAATGATTACATATTTAATATTTTCAGTACATATTTACCTAACGAATTAATCTCTTAACTGATATGAGTACAGATTTATAGAAAAGCCTAAACAAACTGTTAAAACAAGATAGAACATACATTTGATTATTTCAATATATTATGTTTTTAATAATACAAATATCAATCGTTTCATAGATACAAACATAAAATATTCTTAATTTATTTGTTCAAATAACCCACGACCACCGACGTAACGTAAGAAAGTAGTTCAAAAATTTACTTCCACAACTAAAAAAATACTTAATATAAACGGATATTTAAAACCATAAATACTTAAAACTCATGAAATTATAAAATTCTTACAAAACTTGTACAACAGAGTGTCCAAACACTAGGTTGCCTCTACCGACCCTACTATAAAAAAATACACTATATAAAAAATATACATTGTACTCACGTTTTTCAGGCCCCTGCGCCCCTACCAGCCCTAGAAGGGTGATGAGGAACCAACACCAAGCTGCCATCCCGTGACGTCACACTTCCTCACGTCTAGAACAACCAACACTCAATTAATATTTAAATTAATAAACCTCCACACGAGAACTGATAAGATAATATTATCTTGACTTTCGTGATTAATTAAGTGATAGGAAAAATACTTTACAGTCACGAGATGAAAGGGAGGGGGGAGAGGGTGAAGGGCTTCCTAATAATCTCTCTTTTTTTTGTTATTTTAGTATTAATAATAAGAATGGTGATATTGTCATGGCAGAACAGTGTTTGATTTTAAGCGCGACGGTTGTGGGTTCGATTGCTACTGAGGGTAATGATTATTTTCATTTTCTCGCTCTGATAACAAGTTAAACGGGAAACGGAGTGTCTTGACACTATTTGCCCTATGCCTACTCTGCTGTATGAGGAACACAATGAGAATCTATTAAAAGGATCACAATTATTTACCTTTATATTAGATGTATGAACATTTCTATGACCAATGTTTGTTATATTATGTTATATAATCGAAAAAGAAGCTACAAAAATATCAACATGTTAAAAATATTTCTCTATAGTTAGATATATATAGAGTATAGAGTTTAAATTAATATAGAATTATATCTTTCTATTATCTGATGAATTGTGCAAGTATTTTCTTTTTATTTTAAGTTTAAGCCTTACTGGATTATTTTTTATATCTAAATCTTCATAAATATATATACAAATAATCTATTATTAGGGTCATTTATCAATGTAATAGACCTTAAAATAATAATTTTATAATTATTTGTTTGTCGGTTTGTCTGTTTTTATGTGCGTTTGTGCACGCTAATCTCATAAACGTATTAACCAATTTAAATTTAAATTTCACTATTGTATTTTAGCAAACTTCCCTTTACATTAAATGTTTGTATTATTTAAATTTTGTACAAAATAAGTTTCTTATTGAACTTTAGATATTAACATATAACACAAAAGTTATTCAAACTACACACTACTTGTGTAGTCTGAATAACTTTTGTACGAGACTTTTGTTTTCAAGCGGGCGAAGCCGCGGACATTTCACTCCTATTATATAAAACTCTTACGTTACTGTGAGACTAATATACAACGTAGATACCTCTGGTATCTAAAACTTAGTAATAAAAAACTACTTTGCTTATCACAGTTAGCATCTTATATTGTAAAGAAACGAAAATTTAAAATAATTTTCTGGTCTAATAGTTAGTAGTAAAGTTTCACACGAAAAGCACTCTTCCGTTTCGACAATCTCCAAACCATAATCATACTCATATCTGTATTATAGTACCTTCTAACTACCAAGAAAGTGCACGAAATTGAGTTTAAATATCCATAAAGCGGATCTAAATTATTGCTTTGAGAAATGCTTTCAAATATTTAACTGAATTTGGTGATTGTAGGTTCCTGTAATAGGTTACAGGAACCTACAATCACAAACTTCAGTCAAATATTTGAATGCATTTAAATAAAATAAATAAATAAATCAGCTTCACGCTATATCCCGCACACAGCAAGGTAGGCAGAGGGAACGTAGTGTTAAGACAGTCCGTTCCCCACTTTCTGCCGAATTCTGGAGGCATTGCGTGTTGAGTGGCAGAACTCAACGCCGCGATTAACCTCGACACCAGAAATGGAAATATAAATTTAAGTAAATATTTCATCTCCTCGAGAGGGGATGAATTGGCCTCACAGCCTGAAAGCATTTACAACATTAATGTTTATTAAAGACAGAAATTAAATCAATAACAAGGTTTTCTTGATGCCGCTCGTGTCGGAGGAGCTAAGCTTACTCTTCTATAACAAGATTATTTGTGCCATTATAAATTTTAGATATGAATTCATGTTTTTTTTTCTGAGGTAAGTACTAATAAAACAAATAATTATTACGTTATGGAATGGATACCTATAATTTATTTATAATAAATAACCCAGGGTAAATTTCGGTACCATATTATTATTTCAACAACAAAGAAATGCATCGATATTGTTTTGAGATGATTATTTAAAAGGCTTATAAATTATATTTTATCCAATTTTTTTGGGTTTCCCGCTTTATCCCTAGAGGGGAAAGAGAATAATAAATACCTTTTAAGTACACTAAATTATAATATTGTATAATCGGATCGGCAGAAAGTGGGGAACGAAATGGCTTAACACTAGGGTTCCTCCTGCCTACCCTGCTTTATCCAGGATACAGTGTGAAGCTTTAAAAAAATATATTAAAATTAAAAATTAAATCAGCTTCACGCTGTATCCCTCACACATCAGGGTAGGCAGAGGGAACCTAGTGTTAAGACACTCCGTTCCCCAGTTTCCGTATTCTGGAGGCATTGGGTGTTGGGTGGCAGAACTCAACGCCGCGCTTTGCCTCGACACCAGAGCGAAGAAATGGAAATATAAATTTACGTAAATATTTCATCTCCTCGAGTGGGGATCGAACCCACAACCAGTCGATTTTACAGTCACACTTTGTTCAGCTGCGCCACGACTGGCCTCAAAAAATATATATATAATATTAAAATATATAATATTAATAAAAGCAATTCTAAATTATAAATTCAATACAACAATAGCTTATTAAATTTGACATTATCAACGTTAACAGATAGTAATAACTCGAACTCAATTATATTACACAATTCAAAACAAATTGGAGTTAGATATAAAGAAAAAAGTATCACGATCGATCGTGAGCGACAACGGATCTATGTTCGTGGATAACGAAAGACGTTTAGTTAGGCTATTTTCATACACGGCGGTTCAGAGTTTGATATATTAATATATATATTAGCTTCACGCCGTACCGCCACCACCGCCGTAGAGGCAGAGGGAACATGGGAACCTAATGTTAAGACATTTCGTTCTCTATTAAGACATCTCTGTTCTCCATTTTCCGCCGTATTCTTCACATGTATCCTCTGCCTACCCTGCTATGACGTGAGCTTAAAAAAATATATATGTTAATTTAATTATGGTATTTTATACAATGTGAAGACTCTGGTTAGAAATTTGAACCCCATTTTCGAGATATTGTGTAATGAGTGGTGGATTGTGGAACTCAACGCCGCGCTTTGTCTTACAAAACACCCGGTTAAAACCGGAGAGAGGAAATGGAAATAATTTATTCTTTTTGGTGGGAAACGATCCTCACGACTTTTTATCAACATTTCTATGAAAACTCGAAATTGTACAGTGTGGGCACAGCTTTTAACATTATTTGTTATACAATTGGAAAGCCTTTAGGCTCTACATCCGTATAAAATAAAGTAATACACGAAGATCTATAAAATATGTTAATATTTAATATCTAAACTGAGACTTGGGGCCGCAAGAAATAATTATCAACGACTTAATTTTTAGAAAGATTTAATTTCTAATCATTTAGTTATTGGTACGAATCCCTTTTTCCCTTGTGGGAATAAGAAGTGGAATCATTTTCATTTTTATTAGAATCACGCTGTATGCCGCATAAGTATAATACTCTATTATAGATAGAGAGGGAGAGTCAGAGAGAATCGTGTCAGAGAAAATTTCGATACATTTCGTGCTTTGCCTTGGTTCACATAGCGAGTCGAGGGGCGAGTCGAACCTATAAGCGAGGCATTTACTGTCGCTACTACACCGCGACGGACTCAATATATAATATCCTTAAAAAGTACAGAATAGGATATATGGGCGATAATTAAAAAAAATCTTATAGTAGTTATCTTTATTTACTTCCAGTTTGAAGAACCGTATCAATGTTATCGGTAATGAAATATTTTATCTGAACACACGTATTTACTTAGAAACTACGTGAAAATGATAATATTTTATAATTATTAAAATGGATCTAGTATACAAAATGTGTTTGTTAAAAATGTTTATTGCAGTGTTGTGCTGCGCCATTCAACAGGCAATGCCTCCAGAATTCAGCGGAAAATGGGGAACGAAAGTATCTTAATGGGAACGGAGTGCCTTAACACTACGTTCCCAGGTTCCGCCTGCTTGCCCTGCTGTGTGCAGAATACAGAGTGTAGCTAAAAAATGAAGTAATCTGATTTTTTTTTAATTTCTCAAATGAAATTTGTAATCTATCCGTTTCTAGTAATAATATAATATTTTCTTCTTTCTATGAACATATTGTATAATGCTAGTGTTCTATAGATAGTTTTTATAACGTTTCCTCAACAATTCTCTCTAAGTTAATATCCGTTGACCGTGACGTCCCGTGTTCCTGGTGTGACAAGTTGTACTAGACTAAACTACAATAAACTATAGATAGTATATTTACATTTTTAAAGTGTTATTCCACACTTAAGAAAAAATATTTTTTTTAGAAATGTAAAAAAATTTAACGTAGTGGGATTTGAACCCGCGCCTCTTTGAAACCCTGTCTGAGAGGCGCGAGTTCAAATCTCACTACGTTTTTTTTTTATTTTCTAAAAAAAGAAGTGAAAAAGTAGAAGTAAACATAGTTAGTATTTATTGGTTAAAAATATTATGAATTAGGAGAAAGAAGAGAACACTTCTGCACAATTTTTTCAAACAGACGGCGTTGAATGGCGAAATAATTAATTACTGAGAGTAGGAATCGACAACCTACAATTATTCAATATTTAATACAACAAAAATAGTTAAAATGGTAGAAAGATAAAAATAAAACAAGACATTTATCCAAATTTCATTAACAAATCTGCATAAATAATTTAGTTTCCTTATACAAAAGGCCTCTATAAAAACATAACTATAGTTGAGACCAGTCTTGGCGCAATGACACAAAGTGTGACTGTAAACGCTACTGGTTGTGGGTTCGATCACCACTCCAGGAAATTAAATATTCATTTAAATTTATATTTTAATTTCTTCGCTCTGGCATTGAGGGAAAGCGTAGCGTTGAGTTCCGCCACTCAATATACAATGTCTCCAGAATTCGGCGGAAAGTGAGGAACGGAGTGTCTTAACTCTAGGTTCCCTATGATTACCGTGATGTGTGCGGAATACATGAAACTAAAAAAAACATTTACTTTGATAGTACGATAATTCAATGTTTTTTATTCTATGAGACATAGGACACGGTGCGCGATTTCATTTGTGGTTTAAACTTCCGTTAGCTTTGATTACGCTAAAAATTAGCTCGATAAAATTATATTTTTTTATTATATATTAGTCATATTTGTTGACTTTGTCTTTAAATAATAATGCTTTAGAGATTTTATTAGTTTTTTTATTGTAAGCATAAATAATAATCAGCTTCACGCTGTATTCCGCTTATAGTAGGGTAGGTGGAGGGGGCCTAGTGTTAAGACACTCTGTTCCCCGCTTTCCGCCGAATTTATTATATGGGATTCTCTGTCTAGCTGTAGACAAAGATCAGTCGACAAAGTTATGAATCACTATAATATATTTTATAAGAACAATTTACGAATCACTCACTTATTATTAAGTCCTTCTTTATCATACAGAAAAAGACACAGTGACGCATCACCAAGATCTCTACCCACTTAAGTGAAAACGCAAAAGACTCACTAAAAATCAAACATGATCGATCACCATATCAAATAACAGTTGAGCTCACTCGTGGCGCAGGGACAGAAGTGTGTGACTATAAAGGCGACTGGTTGTCGATTCGATTCCCACCCGAGGAAATTAAAAAAATAACGTTATTATTATTTTGTTCTGGTATTGAGCCATTCGAGACATCAGCGGAAACTGTTGAACAGAATGTCTCAACACTAAGTTCCCTCTATCCACTCCGCTGTGTGCGGGATACAGCGTGATAAAGAAAAAAATAAAATATCAGGAAGTTTACTCTCATCTCACACAGCATCTGGTTGCCGTTGCCATCTTAATTGAGATACCGTTAACTAATATAACCGAAAGAGATCAATTTGCACACAGTTTCACCAAAGTTATCGTGCTTTCTAAATCTTTACGGTTTGCGCCTTAATGTGTAACAGACTAACAGCCAGGGTAATCCGATACTCGCGTGAGGGCTGTGCTTAAGTTTGATGGGAAAGTTTTAAGGGTTTGTAACGTAAAAGCTATCTTAAATTTATGAAATGTTGATGCCAGTCGTGATGTAGATTCGATACCTACTCGAGCAAATGAAATATTTAATGTTAAATGAGGCCTGTTGTGTAGAAGCACAAGTCGGTTCTCACACACATAGAAAAAGAAATATTTCATATTTTCGGATTCTCAATAGTTTCACTAGGAACGGGAACGGAGTGTCTTAATACTGGTTCTGTCTGCCTACCTATATGTGTGAAGTAACAAAATTGATATAATAATAAAAAATATTTAGAATAAAAATCTTTATGATTTAAAATTTTATAGTACTATTAAAAATCATATTACGTATATCATATGTATCTTTTTAATTATACACTTGGGCCGTGAGTCCTAGATATTGCCCCTACCCTGCATCGTGACAGGCCGAGTGCTTACGACGACTCGATCGAAATCGATAATAGTAATTTCTTATCTTATTTGTAAAGTTTAAAATAATTACATAGACTTATACATTTTCTGATAAATATTGTAAATTAAAACCACGTTTTTTATAAGTCAAAATATAAGTTACCAATAGCGTCGTGGTACAATATAATATCCAATCTTCTTTTCAAGTACACCATTCACAATAACACAAAATTTCACAGTATAACACAAAAAATAGAATTTTAAGTAAATATTTTAAATAAAATGACACAAAACACAAATAACAGAATAAATAGAATTTTGAATAAATATTTTATTTGAAATAGCACAAAACATACACAATACACAATACACAAAACACTGGCACGAACTGATTGTCCTTATCAAATGACCGAAACACGATAATGCGAATTTGATTCATTGATTACTCACGCTTTATCATGAGGATAGCTATGAACAACGATATCTAGACCTCATACGGCACAGTTGCTAGGACTGTATGAAATGAAGTAGTTGTGGATTCGAATACTTATAAGGGGTAAAATTAAATTTATAATATTACGAGCTGTTCTCGCAACTTCGGTTGCGTGGACTATAAAACGTAAAGTGTAGATTTCCCGTTGCTATGGTAAGTTCGAGAAATAATATTTTATTGGTATCCGATGGTCTATTATACAAGGAACCTAACTACATACCAGATTTTTATTCCACTGCGCCACGATGCCCTTATCTATACATCTATCTATAATAAAACTTTAACTCGTCCCTGTCTGTACGTAAAAAATATATTATAAGGAACCTTTAATAAGGTAATAGAACCCAAAACATTTTTTTTATCTGTTTGTCTGTGTGTTTGTTCATGCTAACCTCGAAAACGGCTTAACCAAATTAAATCCAATTTTCACTGTTGTATTTTGGCAAACTTTCCCTACATTAGTGTTTGTTTTATTTCATAAATAAAAATAATATGTCAATATAAAGAAATGCACTCGACAACGTTGTTACACCATACATATTTTATTGAATTGGCTAAAACTTTAGCTTTCAATATAAAGGTAGTTTTTTTAAAATACTTACGTTTTTAGACCATGAAAGTAGTTCAGGCGAGAATATAAATAATTGTGTAGTATTTGAGGCCAGTCGTGGCGCAGGGGCACAAAGTGTAACTGTAAACCGACTGGTTGTGGGTTCGATCCCCACTCGAGGAGATGAAATATTTACTTAAATTTATATTTCCATTTTTCACTCTGGTGTCGAGGCTAAGCGCGGCGTCGAGTTCTGCCACTCAACACGCAATACCTCCAGAATTCGACAGAAAGTGGGGAACGGAGTGTCTTAACACTAGGTTCCCTCTGCCTACCCTGCTGTGTGCGGGATACAGCGTGAAGCTGATTTATTTTATTTAGTAGCTATAAGCTACACTAATATATCTATATATGTATAACTGGTAATTAAGAGTACAGTGACAGCAGGTGGATAGGATGCTTGTAACGGAACCGGCCGCACTGACCTTGAACGTGTGTTCTAGAATTTATATTATTTTCATATATCATATATTATTATATTGGTCGCTACAATACTTTTGTTGTTGACACACTTTAGTTTAATTTTGACTGTTGGTTTAGTGGTCAGTGCATATGGCTGCATAGCCTGAGTTTGTAGGTTTGATAATACGGCTATAAAATATTTTTGTTATAAAAATGAAGGTAAAGACAGATACTTGTTTGATTTTTTATGATTACATAGAATGCTTTGCCATATGTTTAATACTATTAATAATCTAATATAACAAGTTGGCGTTATTTATTAAGAAATAGCTAAGTATAAGTACCTAAAATATTTATTATTCTAGATAAATTAGATTGTGTTTCAGCTTCACGAATATAATCGGATAGAGAGCAACAATCGAAACGTGTTTATTCAGAACACAACGCCGAACCATATATCATATATCAGATAGGGAAAATAAAAATGTGCTAGGAAATGATTCATTCTCCGAGTCGGAAATCAAACCCACGAGCATCACATTTACAGTTAGAGCTGTCCCATTACCCGACGTTTCCTCAACGATTTAAAGTCACATGTAATACATGAATACAGAATGGAGTGATTTGTCACTCGATTCTGTTGATCCATAGAGGATGTTGTGGTACAGTTGTACATAATGTCACTACTAATGCAAGGGTTGTGGGTTTGATTCCCACTCAAGTGAATTATTTCTTTCTTCATTTTATCGCTCTGGTAAGAACATAAAACGCGGCGTTGAGTTATTTTTTATATACAAATAACAATAAACAAAAGAAAAATTAATATTTTTTTTGACTCAACAAACAAAAAAAAGGCACTTTCCGTTCGAATCAGTTGTAAAATATAAAAGTAACAGAGTTTTCTATTAGATCGCCGCAGTTTGTAGTCTCGGAGGTCAAATCAATATAAGTGACGACCTTAGAAAATATAAGGCGATATATAGTATACGCACGTAGTACACCGTTGTGCAACGCTCAAGGAAAATATATTCACATCACTCTTAAAGTCTTAACTGTTTTTGTTTATTATGTATTTGAATGATTGTTTTGTTCTTATTATGGGCGAAATTCTATTCCTTTTTTTTTACATAATTATGAATAAAAGATTGTTCAAAAAAGGTAAGCAGTGGGACTTTAGTGTAAAAACACTCCGTTCCCATTAAGACACTTCTGTTCACCACTCTCCGCTAAATTCTGGAGGCATAGCGTTGTCGTAATCGTTGTTTGATATGGAAAATGAAGTATTTTTAGTATTGTTGGTCTTGAATAGCATTGTCAGTTAGGGAATCAATTACAATCTCAAATAACGAAGAAGACTGATTAATGACATACTAATTTAAAAGATGTATATGTGAATACTGGAAATATTACATATTTCATACCCTCGAGTGGGAATCAAACCAACAACCTGTCGCGTTAACACTCACATTTTGTGCCTGTTAGAGAACCACTATTGGCCTCAGTTTAATACTATATTTCACATAATGACAGAATTCAACATCTTCCTCATATATATTTTACAACTCTTAAATCAAATTACTAAAACAAGTTAATTTTAAACGCCTCATTCCCATAAAAGCATATTCACAATAGACAAAAGCAATATATTGTTAAGATCCAATTATTTTACCAAATTAGAACATTCGATAGTTCTACACAAAATTTTGATTTATTACGCTTTTTTGCTGGTAAACCTTGAGAATGAGACTTCCAAAAATGTTTGAAACAAAGCAGTTTTTATTTTGCTAATCGATTTCTAGCTTGTCTGTGAAATTTATAATTAATTTTGTCGCCTTTCGTTTCTCCACTACTTTACTCTGCTCTACATTTCACGATCATTAATGGCGATTTGGTATAGGTCATTAAATAATAATTAGTAACGATTGTAAAAGTATGGTTAATGCAGTGTTGCCAGGTGGCCATTTTCTCCAGGTGAATAGCGAAATTTTTAAAGATTACAAGTGAAAAAGCGAGATTCAGAGAGAGAGAACAAAAGAAATATGAGGATTTAATTTATTATTTTTCTATTTATTTGAATTTTAAATAAAGTTTTCAATCGTGATAACTGATAAATATCAATATAAAATATTTTTTAATGGAAAAACGTCAATATGTTTAACAATAGGTATTGTTTTGGTTTACCATTTGAAGGCTAAGACAGTTAAGTCTTCAGAATAATTTACTTACGAATATATTTATTTAAAAAAAAATAGCTTCACGCTGTATCTCGGACACAGCAGGGTAGGCAGAGGGAACCTAGTGTTAAGACACTCCGTTCCCCACTTTCTGCCGAATTCTGGAGGCATTGCGTGTTGAGGGGCAGAACTCAACGCCGCGCTTAACCTCGACACCAGAGCGAAGAAATGGAAATATNAGTTGAACAATATAGCTATTTAGTTACTTCACAGAGATATACTGTAGCTTTAGACACATAAAATATATCTCTTGTTACAGTTTAAACTATATAAACTTGAATCAACCTAACAAAACACTCTTTATCCTCATCATTTAAACAAAACCTACCCCAGATCTAAAGATACGCACTCACTTCAGTCTAACTATATAGCTAACAAAGCAAACTGTTTACCTCCAAATATTATAGTACGGTCGACGAGTCGTGACCGCCCTGAAGTTGACCGTACAGAGTAGACTTGAGGATATTTTTCTTATTTTAGATTTCCTCTCTTATTTTAGATTTAGATTTCCTTTCCACTCCTACCCAAGCGTACAAAGCGGCAAAATTCAAAAAGCCTTACTTCAGTTAGGCCATGACTCGTCACAGACTACGTTTTCTCGCATCTAATTCAAGTGACGAATAACCAAGATAAGCTTATCTTATAGAGTTAGAACGGGGTAAGTGCTTGTCTCTAAGGACATCCCCAGAGGCGAGCTCTACAGAACTAATATAAGTTCTGTATGTTTTCACACTGTTTGACAAATATACTTGAGCTAAGAGATTATTGTTATTTACAATTTAATTATGACTATGCCTAGGTTCAGGCCGTCGTAGCGCAGGACTGCACAAGCGTGTGACTGTAAACGCGACGGTTGTGGGTTCGATTTCTACTCGGGGATTAACTAATTTAGTATTTTCATTACTTGCTTTCTTTGTCGCCAGGACGACGCGAAGCGCGGCGTTGAATACCACCACACAAGACGCAATGCCTCCAGAATTTGGTGGAAATTGGGGAACAGATGTGTCATAAGGGGAACGGAGTATCACAACACAAGGTTCCCAGGTTCCGTCTGTCTACCTTGCTGTGTACGATGTGTATTTCTTATATAAGTGACATTAAATAAAAAAATTTTTTTTTTTT